>JAFBJS010013681.1:30719-88350 GCA_016785265.1 Paraplagusia blochii
GTTTAGCTGTATTGTTGCCTAGTTTTTGCAACTAAATCCAACTTGCTAACCTGTGGCCTAGTGGTTAAGGAAGCCGACTAGGGTCTGCAAGGTCCCCAGTTCGAATCCCTGTCTCTTATACACATCTAGATGTGTATAAGAGACAGGTACTATTCATTCATTCATACATTCATCTTCATCCCTTTATCTGTTACTGGGTCACATGGAGGCAGTCTCCACAACTGTCACACAAATCTTGACCGTGCCATGCTCGGAGCATATGAATGTCAACGTGGATTAGATTTTGACGTCCCTGGTACTATTAATGTATATAATTTGGAGAATACAATAAAAACAAAAATGTGGATTGCCTTAAATGTCTGTTTGGCAATTACCATGCCATAGCCATTGATGTATGAACTGGAGTAATTCTTGTGATTGCCAAGAGAACCATGGAAAATGTGTAAATATCAGCTCATAAACTCCTATTAACTATTTTCATTGTTATCATTATATTTGTCCAAACAAACATACCTTTAGTGTAAGCAGGCATAAAATGATAATCAAACAGGAGAGTGGTCTCGCATTTTTTTTTTCCATGACTGTATATTTATAATTATTGAAAAAGTTACTGTCTTGGATCACATGTTGCACGTGAGCTCAGCTGACAGATGGAGAAGCTGAGGATAGACAGACAGACAAGTGTAGAAAAGAATTTCCCACAAATGCTTTCTCTACCTTGCGTTCTCGTCTGCTGCAGCTTTAAACAGCTCCATGGTCCACATGTCTGCAGCTGAAACTAATTAACAGCAGTTCAGTCCGACTGAGCTCCCTCACTCACTCCGTCACTCACTTTCTCTCCCTCTCCCCCTCGCCTTCCTATATACACACACTAACATATACAGGCATCCAACTCCTACCCTGGTTTTTCCTCTCTCTCATGCCCTTGTCTTCCTCCTCCCTGACATGCCTATCTCACCTCCGCCCTTCCCATCCTTCAACTTGTTTTTCCCTTTCCCCCCTTCTGCTCCTCCCACTTGCTTATAAAAGTCATCCATGCTTGAACAAACTCATACACCGAAGCATCCAGTGTGTAAAGCAAAACTGTTACAAAGTACATACATAGTAGACCACATAATAGGTTGCTACAAAAGGATGTGAAATATGGGATTTTTTTTTTTTTTTTTACGTAAAATAGGTTTATTCAGGTCATATTCAGGTCACTGGCTGGAAGACAGCAGGAACTTCACCTGACATCATAAACCAGGGATGGGCAACATAAGGCCCATGGGGCAGGATACAGGCCGCCCCGCACTGAACCAATTTGTACATTTGGTTTATTTTGTGATTATAGTTCTACTTTTTCACTGCAAGGTACACATTTTTTTCTGGAGATGACTCAAGATTCAAGAACTTTATTGTCGTTGTGCGTTGTGCAAGCATAACGAGATTTTTTTCCGGGCTCTCTGCAACAATCAACATGGATAAAAGCAATAAAAATAAAAAGTAATAAAAAGGAAAGATATAGAAAAGATATTGTATAGGATGGTAAGTTACCAATATAAATAGATAAAACCGAGCAGTGCAAATAAAACCGGGCAGTGCAAAAAACAGAGGTAAGTATAATGAGCTGAAATTTAGGTTTACAGGACAGTTGTCTGACCAGCCATGATGTACGGACTAGAGACACTAGGAATAGGTAGAAGACAAGAGGCAGAGCTGGAGGCTGTCTCTTATACACATCTAGATGTGTATAAGAGACAGGGATACAGGCCGCCCCGCACTGAACCAATTTGTACATTTGGTTTATTTTGTGATTATAGTTCTACTTTTTCACTGCAAGGTACACATTTTTTTCTGGAGATGACTCAAGATTCAAGATTCAAGAACTTTATTGTCGTTGTGCAAGCATAACGAGATTTTTTTCCGGGATCTCGGCAACAATCAACATGGATAAAAGTAATAAAAATAAAAAGTAATAAAAAGGAAAGATATAGAAAAGATATTGTATAGGATGGTAAGTTACCAATATAAATAGATAAAACCGAGCAGTGCAAATAAAACCGGGCAGTGCAAAAAACAGAGGTAAGTATAATGAGCTGAAATTTAACAAGCATAATGAGCTGAAAATTAACAGAACCAGGCAGTGCAAAACAGAGGTAAACAGAGGAACTATGGCATTAGGTACAGTAGATGTTTTAAGAGCAGTGCAAGACAGAGATAAATATAAATATAAATATGAGCATGAGGAGAGTTTTAACAAAGACTGAGCAGTGCAAGACAGGGACTGAGCAGTGATGACATTGAGAAAGCTAAAAACTATTTAGTATTTTATCCTATATGCATGACTTGTACATGTCGCACTAATGCTCTGAATATCTACTCCTATGTGCCTTGGCTCCTGTGCCCAAACTCATTAAGATTGCTCACACCTGTCCTCCACCTCATGACATTACTGACCCTAAGTACAGTAGCAATACATCCATTAAGGTTGTCATTGTGTACAGGAAAGTTGTGAGACCAGCCATGATGTATGGATTAGAGACACTAGGAATAGGTAGAAGACAAGAGGCAGAGCTGGAGGTGGGGGAGTTAAAGATGCTGAGATTCTCTTTGGGGGTGACAAGGATGGACAGGATCAGGAACGTGTAATCAGGGGACAACACAGACAGGAAGGTTTGGAGAAAAAGCTAGAGAAGCCAGATTAAGATGGTTTGGACATGTTCAGAGGAGGGACAGTGGTTATATTGTGAGAAGAGTGCTAGACATGGAGCTACCATGTAAGAGACAAAGAGGACGGCCAAAGAGGAGATTTATGGATGTGGTGAGGGAAGACATAGAGGTGGTTGGAGTTGGAGTTGAGGATGCGGAGGACAGGGTGAGATGGAAATTGTTGACTCGCTGTGGCAACCCCTAAAACAGGATAAGCCAGAAAAAGTAGATTAAAAAAAAAGCAAAAAAAAAAAAACTTGTTCTCTATCAATAGTTTTCCATCCATCAGTTCCATCAGTAGTGTTTTCTCTAGATTAGACATTTGTCTTTTAAATGTCCAGATATTGTAAAAGAAAGAGCCTCAAATAACACTCATAATGCTAGGGGCAGTGGTGGCTGAGTAGTTAAGGAACCAGACTGGAGTCCAGAGGGCTCCAGGTTCAAATACACCACTCTTCCCACTGTTCACTTGGTGATGGGTTAAATACAAGGGTCACATTTTGTTGTGTGCCATGACAGGGAGTTTTCTTTCCTTTCTCCAAAAATGACCAAGGAGACGCAACCTTAAAACCAAGCATAATGTTTAAAAAACGACAGCGACCCATCCCCACTACCCGTCTCTAAGGCTAATTGATAATTGTGACGTTAATTAGTCATTTTATAGTATCTGTAATTTACTTATGATTTAAAGTATCCATCCAATCACCAAACTCTGAAATCAGTCACTTGCCCAAACTTTTTCAGCGAGACAGCAGAGCGTTCTGTCAGTCCCCGAGGGAGTACAGTAGCATGCTCTCCTCCTCACACATACACTGACACGCACACATAAATAACACTCTCCTCACTGGTTGGAGTGGTGTGATACTGTACACCAGGCACATACACAGACACTGACAGGGTTCAGCATGTGATCAGATCCAGGTAGACATTGTTGGCATTCTCAGCTCTACTCATTGTCATCCATCACACATGTGACTCAACAACAGCCAGACTTACTGATGTAGAACATGATTCACCTGGGCTGAAAAATGTGGTTAAAAATTGTTGCTGCGACAGTGTGTTTTCTGTCCAGTGCTGCTGAGCACACATCAGGAGTGGCTTCAAAGGGATGAGTAGTCCTGTAGGTGGCAGCCAGTCTGAGGCAAAGCAAAGGATTAAGCATGCGTCGTGATGACGCAAAGAAAAAACGGATTTGCTCAACATCTGACATAAGCATATGTCTGGCTAGATACAATTGTTAATGACATGACTTTGAATGTTAAAGTATTAAAACAGAAAAGATAGATAAAAAAAACCCTGAGTTTCATTTCTTTTTTTCAGTTTGACTGTTTTGGAAAAGTATGAGTTACAGAATGATTCATTTAGAAATGAGAAGCAAGGAAACGTTAAAAACAAGGTGGAAAAAAAATTGTGTGAAATGATTTTTGTGGGTGAATTGGTGCCGGACCGAAGAAAAACAATAAGAAAAAAGAAATCGTTTTGGCCCCACCATTGCTTACACTTGACCCATAACCATATCAACAAAAGGACTTAACTATAGAATGGCTACGATTTCATCATCAAAAATGCAACTATATTTGATTAGGAAATATTTTCTCAGTGAAGAAGAACAGAAACAATAAACCCAAAAGGATTCAGAGTCATTGATAGAAGATTCTAGTATAAACGTTATAGTCTGTGTGCACTTGAGAAATCTTTCTTGTGCCCAAGGACAGTTAATTCGGGTAGGATGATTTTATAGGTAGGAAAAAATTTCAGAACGCCAGAAATTAAATTTTATGAAGGCGTATTCATCTGCCGCAAGAAAGTTAAACAACAATATTAAGCACTGTACCCACTGTGTCAGCAAAAAACTGTTTGAGTTTAGAGATATACAGAGTAGTTGGGGATATAGTCAAAGCACCGATCTGTATTCACCGGCCTGTCACCCTGTCCTAGGAATTTAATATTGTTTTGTGAGGAGCTACTTTTGAAAAATAAAGAAAGTGATTTTGTGATGAGATTTTTGTGTGTGTCTGTGTGTCTGTGTGTGTGTGTGTGTTTTAAGGCTGGAGCGGAGAGCGTCTATAAGTGGGTGAGTTTAGATCCTAGAGCAACAGCTGTTAAAATCATTTCCTAGTGCGCTCAGTTTACTCAGTTGTTATTCACTTTACTCATTGACGTTTTTACCTACTGAAGTGCTGTGGATCATTAAACATTTAAAAAGAATATAACTTATAACCACAAAACAGTGGATGTGACAATGAGTTGTACCCTTTGACATAATCCATGATCTGTCTCTTCAACACTAGTTTTAAGTTCTGGTACATGCAAACTGTGCCAGCAGGAAGAAAAACAGCTATTTAATTTAATTTTCAACCTGTTACTGTAAGTTTGACTGTTACTCACAGGTTGACACCTGTGAGCCGTGTCACCGTGTCAACCTTTCTTTAAGTTGGGTGTTAACTTGGAAAATAGGCTTTTTCTGCTTAAAAGAAATTGGGAATTTGTTGCAAAAAGCCTATTTGTGTGTTGCAGCATAGATTTGAAGAATTCTCTTGTAGATCAAAGTGCTGTTACTTTATGACTTGGTCGATTTAGGTGGCAATTCTATTCACGGCAAGAAGAATCACTGAATTGCATTCATTATTACTGCACTGTGAGTTCCAATTAAAAGTTGTATTGTTTTATGGTTTGTTTGTTTTTTTGTTTTTTCATAATAGTGTACGTTGACAATTTCTGCCTCAAAACTATAAACAGGAACATATTTCAGTGTCAAAGAGATCTGTGGATTGTTAAGGTCCTTGTTGTTAGATCAATCCAAGACACAAGACAAGCCTGTGGGTTTAGGGTTTTTATCATCGAATCAAAAGAGTGTTAACTCTAACATTTCACCTCCATTCAATCCAAGTTTGCCAGGCTTATCGGAGCAAAAAACACTACTGCCTGTGCGATCTGTGAGAGACGTGCAGATCCACGTGGAGCAGCTCTTTCACACACCACCGCACACACACACACACGGTCGAAACAACAAACATACCTTGTTTCACGACACGGCGGAGAAGTTGCTCACAGCTCAGTCACAGCTGGATCACAGCTTCCAGCTGACAAATGCATTCTAGTGAACAGCAGCGGAAGCAGTAGACTGAGGGGAGGACGGACCGGATCACAGCTGACCGGCGCTGTGGACCCACAGTCACAATCCTCCTGCAGGAGACGCACGGCGCTTAGTCTGAGCCGCGGCGGTGGAAAAAGGTGTAGGTGGTTTTCTGCTCTTCTTTTCTCCTCTTCCTCCTTCTTCTCCAAACCTCTCAGAGCTCAGACACACTTGTGCGCTCGGTGCGTTTAGGTCATGCTCAAACTATGCCCTGCGCACTGATGTTCTGCAGGCTCAGGGAAACCACATCCTGTCACATATTTACCTCCTCCCTCCCTCTCGCTCCTTTTCTCTTCTTTATTTTTTATTTTTTTGTGAGTGTGTGCAGATAATCTCCCTCTCCTGTTCCCCGTGATTGTCTGTAGCAACTGAGTGACTGCGCTCCCTTGACCCAGTGTCTGTTCAGCGCTGCCTCCTCTTTCTCTCTCTCCCTCCCTCCCTGTGTGTCAGTCTCTCTTCTGTCTCTCTCTCTCTCTCCCCCCGTACTGTCGAGCAGCCGCACCAGTTCCACTCGGCTGACTGAAGAATCCATCTGAGGAGAGACTGAGGGGAACAGGGGAAGGAAGAGGGAGGGTAGGGGTGTATGGAGGAAGAGGAGGGGAGCTTCAGTGGGAAATACCAGAGATGGAGCAGGAGCGACGGTGAGGAGGGGGAGCAGGGGCTGTTGAGCGTCGTTGAGGGAGTGGGAAGCCCTAACTAAAAGATGGATGAACTAAAATGGTGATCAATAGTTTGTTGGAGGCAGAGACGTGGACAGAAGTCAGTAGAGCTGTTCATTATATTGTCAGAAACACCAGCCTTTGCAGCCTTTTTGGCCTTATGTTCTCCACTAACCTTAAACACAATCAGTTGAGAGATACTCCAGGCATTACCCACAATACACTTCTCTAATAATTAAATCTCTAATCTTAACTAATGACTGCAGAAATGAGGTTCTGCCTCATTAAGAACAGGCTTTGGTCGCCCATGAGGACTGATGCTGCTGACAAGGTCAGCGTGTGGAAGGGAAAAAGGAGAGATTACACACAAAAAGGCATGAGAAATATCTTGAAAATATCAAAAAAATACAAAGATAGTTCACTTATGACTGGAGAAAATAACATGAACCTGTTTCCAGTACACTTTTTTTTTTCTCCACTTTGACAACTATTTCCAGGATGATCTTGCTGTGAAGATGTGTTTTGTTAAAAGAGCGGAAGAGAGGAAAAGGGGAAAACACCCGTTTTTGGTGTGTGTTCACAACTTCAATCCTCTGTGTTTGTACATATTTTATACACACGGGTCAGGAACCACTATAGCAGTGCATGAATTATTAACGCAGGTTTGTATGAACAACTACCGCTTTAGAGACACATGCCCGACCTTATGATGATATAAAAACAAAATAAAAAAAAAACAACTTGCGCCTGTTCACAGAGCCACACACTTCTTTAACATTGCTGACATAAGCGCAAAAGTTTTTATGCTTCAGACAGTCAGTCTGGCACCGAGGAAGCTGGGCTAGGCAACATATTTTGGCGTCATTGATCCACACCTGCATAATACCACTTTCAGCAGAATGTTAATGCAAGTGTCCTGAGAGGAAAGTAGACGTCTCAACTCAAATGTGTTTCAGAATTGGAGTAATCAGGTCGCTGACAGGAGAGTGTCAGCACTCTCACAGCAGAGATACAGTGCTTCCTATTGGCTGCTGTCAGTGAAAAGGTCACTTCAAAAGCATTGCCGACAACTGTCCATATTGCAAAGACACCTATAATGGTAAACGTACCATGTAGACATGTATTCCATGCACATAGGTATGATACATTTGGGGACTTTGTCGCATCATGGGCCCCAGAATACCTGGCAGCAAAGACGAATGTGAAACAATAGAACAATGCTAATACAAGGGGGACTCAACTTGTTGTATGTCAGGGTTCCTTTACCTACAATCACTTAAGAAGATTTTCACAAATATAAACATACTATAACATCCTACTACTACTACACAAGTACTTGGATTACTGGATAATAATCTAGAAAAAAGAAGAAGCAAGACCCCAAAATCCTCCTAACATTTGGGGAATCAAGGAAGGTGCCAGCAAAGTTATCACGGGGTTAACACAGGTCAAGTGTTAGCTTAGCAAAAGTACTTGTAGTTCCTTTTGATGATGGCTCTTCCTATCATGGTGCAATGCTGCATTGTTCATCAACTCATAGTTTTACCCTAATGATGATGTGTTGTCTCTAGCTTGGGAGCCATAATGAAATGCAAAAAAGACAACAATTATTCATCTTCTGCCACCCAATTCACACTGCTGTACTGTTAATCTTCCTTTGGATGGTCCCACTGGAAGTTATGTGGGTCTGGATTGTACTATGCTCAGAGTACCTCAACCTGGCAACCTGGCAGATGGTGGATTAGAAGCTGAAGCCTCAGGGACTCAAGTCCAATTTCTTAACCACTAGTCCAACACTGGCAGCAATATAAAATCTGGTACAATCTAATGCAGGGGTGCTCAATAGGTAAATCGGTAGTGTGGGCACCCGGTCTAATTTATGGATTATGGGAAGAGCCTGCTTCTGTGTGTAGTGCATCATGACAATATATCCATATGCATTATGACATATTTGATTTAACATTCTATTCAAGAATAACGGAGCAAGACCTTCCTGATTCATTTATGGGAGATGGCAACTCATACAAAAATGCCGTGGGCCGAGTGTGTCATAAACCAAGGTACTGCATTGTTGTGTAAGGATACCGTTGTTGCTATACACTCCACATTACTAAGATGCATACATTTTTTATAACAATCACACAAGCAGTGTCTTCAAGGGTCATGCTACGGCAAACATCTACCTTTTTGTATAAGTAACATAACATATAAATCTGAAGCAAAAAAATTGGCAAACTTCTGAATAAAAAAATCGTGCAAAGTTACTTGCATAATACTGGATAGAAAGAAGCTTATCTGCAAAGTGGCCTGAGATGAGATGTTGGCTGCAAGTTAAATGCAGAATATTGTATCCCTCCAAGTTTGTCCTTTTGCAGTCATACAGAATGTGCAATGTTAAAAAAAAAGTCATGTGTGTTTTCAAACTGCTTATGAAAACATTCGTTGGTACAAATGTCTTTAATGCCTTTGTCAAACCATTGGGACAAATTAATGCTGTCACATAAGTTTACTCGCTGCATTTCTAAAAGTAAACACATTACAACGCAGAAGCAGAAGTAGAGTTATTTCCAAACCCTAAAGTGACCTTGATGCAGTGTTTCTCACAAACTTACTGCATCTCATTTCCGTAATCGAGATCCTCATTTCTCCTTCTGCTCTTAGCCAGTGAAATATTTACATGAAGCAAGGACATGGGTTCAAATACAGAGTGAACATTTGATACAGAGGGGAGCTTCATTGCTTAAGCGTTCACAAGTCAATGACCCATTAAATTACATTGTTGTTGTTGGTTTGGGGTAAATAATGAATGACATTGCTTTGACCAAGCTCTGGAAACCGTCTGCAGGAAGGATGTTGAGAGGAAAAGGAAGCAGTCATACGTACCAGTTCATTATTATCCTGTTTTGCAACTCCTTCGAAAACTTTTCATTTAACTTTCTTGTTCTTATTTCCTGGTCAACATTATGAAGCAAATATGGCCTAGTACACAAACGAGCATCAAAAGTCCATAAAAATACAACTTTGCACATTTCTTCAACTTCCAACTGCCTTAAACTCCATTTCTTTGTGCAGTAATAAAGAACATAATTCCACAATGAATTTTAACTACATGGGACCCCATCTTACAGCATTCTTCATGGCATTTCACTGCTCATATTGTTGCAAAAGTCATGTTTTGTTCCAGCGTAAGACAGATCTGTTTACATTTGCTGGTGGAATGCCATATTTTCTTAGAACATTTTGCTCCTCATTATTGCTCACATTTATTTGAGCCAGACCAAACAGTAGGCTTTCTTGGTCTTAGATTCTGTTCAATGTCATCAACTCTAAACACGAGGCATAAAGTTCAATTTTCTTTCATATTTTGTGATACATAAAGTAATATATAACTGAGTGTGAATTTTAACCCCCATGTGTTGAGGAGCAAATACAGCATCAGTTATTGCTCATATTGGCCATCAAAGGTGAAAAGCTCATATTGGCCAATCAAAGGTGAAAAGCGTATCACCCAGTGTTGGAAAATGGATGTAACTATCATTTTTTTGGGGAAGGTATTATAACACGTTAATCTTTTTTGCCAAATGTTGTTTGGAAGAAACAGCAGCTCTATGTGTAAAGATAACAAGTCAGTCTGAACATGATCTGTTGGATGACTTTCCATAGGTTCTGCCAAAAAAACACTTCAACACTAGAGGGTGAGATAAACACGTCCTGCAAAAAGTCGTCATGACATTGAGCGATTATTTATTCAATGTCATTTTCTAAAATCCCATCGACTAGTCACTCACACAGTCAAGGCGTCCTTTCAAAGGGGAGCCCTCATTGTGTCGCTTACACATATCAATCTCAACCTTCTCACTCCTGGCTGTAAATTAATGATACCACTCATTTAAAGACAGAGAGTTCCTACCTCTGTTTGATGTCACTTCATGAGAATACTTTTATCTAACAACTTATTCTGAAAGCATGAATTAAAACTGTCTGTCCTGCCTTCAGAAGACTTTAGTAGACAGAAACAGAAATACATGTTGAGATCTAATAAATAAATGTATCAGCTTATACAATCTATAGCATGAAGTAAAATATATACTGCCAGTTTTTGTAAAATGTACATTATAGTGGTTCTGAACCATTTTTCAACCTCAGACCCCATTTCACAGATAGATGGACGGACAGAGAACAGGGCACGGATTGACAGATGGATGGAATAGAAAATAAAGGACAAATTTATTCCAACCCAGAAGCTGTATTTCAAGAATGTTTTACATGTTGTCTTCATATTTAAACTATCAATATTTATAAAAGTTAAATATTAAAGTTCATGGTCTCAATAATCATGGTAAAAATGATTACAATTTGTTTTTAAATTCATTTTATAATTATTTATAATTTCATTTCATTTCATTTTAAATAAATTACTTAATAGGTCAGGTCAAATGGAGTGCAGGCTGGATGAAAACAGACTGTGGAAGGAAGGTTGAAAAATATACATAGGTATGCTGGGACAGCTGGATAAAAGTGTCCACTGACAAGGAAAAGGTTTACAGGACAATTCTGAGACCAGCCATGATGTATGGATTAGAGACACTAGCAATAGGCAGAAGACAAGAGGCAGAACTGGAGGTGGAGGAGTTAAAGATGCTGACATTCTCTTCAGGAGAGATAAGGATGGACAGGATCAGGAAATGATGTCATTAGAGGTGCAACACAGAAAGGAAGGTTTGGAGAAAAAGCTAGAAAAGCCAGATTGAGATAGTTTGGACATGTCCAAGCAGTGAGGGAGGACAGAGAGGTAATTGGAGTTACAGCTGAAGATGTAGTCAAATGGGGAAGATGAAAAATGTTGATTTGCTGTGACAACCCCTAAATAAAGGACAAGCCAAAAGAAAAAGAATTATAACCATATTATATATTATATTTTATATTTCGGGTAACCTCACAAGGCGATGTGACCAAACATTGACAAGGTAATAAAATGTCCATGTCACTATGTTTAATGTTTGTTTAATGTCACTATGCTCCATACTAATACTAAGCAGTCAGTTATGAGAAAAAATACCATCAAGATTCCTCCAGGGGTAAATGGACAGATGACACACAAAGGCCAACTAAATCAATCAGTACGAGCATTCTGACAGCATTACTGCAGGGAGTATGGACCGCATACATGCGGCTCTGTCAAGATAATGTCTTATTGTCTGACATCCATTTGTCAAACAATAGATCATATCGTTCTGCACCAATAACAAAGGGGCAGCTTAGTTAAAACAGGCGTGACATGACATGTCTGTCGTTTCAACAATGGCCACCAGGGCTTTGATACAGCAAAGTGAGTCAGAGATAAATCAGAGCAATAAATCTAAGTAGTGTCAAGGCTCCTTGTTATTACAATTGAAAAGAAGAGGTGTTTTAGATGAGCTCGATGCTGGTCCTTATCATGGTGGGCTAAGGGAAAAAATTTTTTGCTGTACACCCACAGTTAGTTAGATAGTTTTTGGGGTACAGGTTGTGTTAAAGGTTTCTTGCGCCAAGAGGAAATAGGTGAGTGTAACCTTGTTATTTATGATTATATATGTATGTTTTTTTTTATGTAAAACACATTTAAATATTTTGGTCACACATGTAGTCAATGTTTTGTGGCAGTGTTGGCCTAGTGGTTAAGGAAGCAGACTTGGGTCCGCAAGGTCCCCGGTTCAAATCCACCAGCTGCCAGGTTGCCACTGAGGTGCTCTGAGCATAGCACTGTCCCAACCCACATCACTTCTTGTGGGCTCACCACCCACAGGAAGGCTCACAATATGGTGCAATGTGATTTGGGTGGCGTCAACTGCCCTGGGCGCCGACCCTGTGACCCGGCAACGGACAAGCAGAAGAAGATGAGATGTAGTCAATGTTGTCTTTCCACTTTTTCATGTCTTTTCCACACATTTTTCCACAATTACTGAATTTGCTTTGTAGAAAAGCCTCAGTCAATATCAGTTATTTCTTAATTGGAAAATGAAACATGATTTCTGGGTCTTTTCTCCCTTGTCCTGTTGAGATTTACTTCCTGTCTTTGTCCCTTTTTTTCATCTTCTGGGATTGTCGGCTTTGCCTGCTGATGAATTACCCATGTCCAATAAGCTGCACCTGTTTTGTTCAGTGTCTGAGAGAAGACCAAAAAAACATGAGATTCTTCTTCATCTTTCATCTTCTTCATCTTCTTCTTCATCCTTCATCTTTATTTTGTGTTTACAGAACTGGTTGCATGAATAAATAAGAGATGAAACATGGCAGCCGATTGGACTGGGATGAGAATGGAGTGTTAACACATCGATAAGTTGTAGTTTTAAATAAACCTTTTCATCATGTCTCTTTTTAATGACACTCTTTTGTCATTATTTACATTTTTATGTTTGTTCGTCATATAACCCAGGGAATGAATCCCTTTCCCTGTATCAATAGAAGTGCGACAACCCCACCTAGTGTGAATATAAAGAACTGACTCTATGTAAAACTAAAACAGGTACAACACAGATAGGATATTTTGGAGATTTAGAGAGAAGCCAGACTGAGATGGTTTGGACATGTTCAGAGGAGGGACTTTGGTAGAAGAATGATCCTAGAGATGGAGCTACCAGGTAGGAGACAAAGAGGCGATTGATGGAAGCAGTGAGGAAGGACAAGGAGGTGGTTGGAGTCTGTGCGTGCAAAGAACAAGAGTAATAAATAATTACGGTTGGAATAGAGCACAGGCTCAAAAAACAATTATATTTTTTTAACTAAAGCAAATTGTAAAAAAAAAATGAAATAAAAATAGAAATATTGAAGGGGATCAGCAGTGGAGGCTGTTGTAACCACATAATACTGTAGTAACATTACTGCAGTACATGCAAATGAGAATTTTTACTTTTTTAAAATTAAAATGAGCTCTTAGGGGTGGAAAAGGGCCAGACTGAGATAAAAACGATTTTAATAAAAACTCTGACATTTCCACCCACAATTCCCTGAAGTCACACTGCACTGGAGCTGATAGTGTCCTGTCCAGGATATCCTGCAGCTTCCTCTCATGCCCAAAATTCCTATACATACACGACTATGTAATTTTCCCTTGGGAAGATTTAAAAGGCATATCAGAATTTATACAACGCCATAAGTACATAAAGAGTTACACCCTCCATATCCATCATCATGTAGAACGTTTTCTACTAGTGACACAGGAAAACAAACATTTGCCATCATCCACCACTGCCCCTACAGATGGTAGAGATGGTAAAGGTATGGGAGTGATAGCTAGGTTTACTGTGATGGCCTACACACACTGTACAAAAATTTAAAAAAAGCAATGATAAGATGAATGATGACGAGCTTTACAGCTCTACGCTGTTTCTTCAGGCACTCCTTCTGTGGAGGCGTTTTACAAGAGAAGAACATGTCATTGGCAAGTAGCTGTCACTGTCTCTTCGCGCAAAGAAGGATCACTTCTCATCTCTCATTCAAGAGGCCCTAACTGCTAGTGGGGAGTACGGATCTTCCACACTGGATGTAAAGGTTCATGTCCAGTAGCCCCACCATACTCTTCAAGCTTGATTGTGACCTTGATAACTTCACAGAAATAAGCCCATTGTTAAACTAGAGTTTCATCAAATATCTCTGATTGGAAGCAACAATTGCAAGTGAGCAATTTGGCTGTAATTCTGTATGTTCTCAATATATTGCACTTTGCTGAAGCTGATTTACCAGTGGCCCTCTGTAATGACATCCTTTTTATTATTACTATCATTACTTTGACATTATACTTTGACTTTGAAAGTACTTTGAGGGTGCCAGTTGTGTCCTGGTTGATAATCAAGTGGACTTCAAATCCACCAGCTCCTGTTTGCCAATGCATGACACTGTCCTGACCCACACAGCAGCTGTGGAGAATGCTGCCCCTGTGACACAGTAGCGGAGAGCGGATGAACATGAATAAATAAATTAATGAATGATTTTTGATGTATACACACTTTCCATGGTAACCTGCCTGTTACTTTTGAGTGAAAATAAAATACCAGAATTGAGGCTAAAATGAGACCCCTTCTTGAGAGAATATACAATGTGTTCCAAATTATTATGCAAATCATATTTTCTCAGATTTTCCAAAATTATCTATATAAATGGCAGTCATCATGATTTTCCAGTCACCAACCATTAGAGTACAATTCAAATGTTTTTGAATGAACCTCCCAATTATAATAGCACATTTTAAAAAATGTCACAACTGCACTCAGAATGCATGTTCCAAATTATTATGCACAATTCATTTTCCACACATGCTATTGTCATAAAGAACAAAAATGGTTATGTGTGAAATTATAAACATTAGCAGGTCATGCCTGATTGAAATGTAACTGAAATCCAGCACTATTTAAATCATAACATAATCACAGGTGAAGTCACATCTGAACATATGACCCCTTATTGAAAAGGACCTTTTCCTTTCATCCATTGAAATTGTCAGTTTTTGGATAGTATCTGCCAGAACAGACTTTCAAGAGGACAGAATAGCCTCCCAGAGCTCTTGTTGAGATGTGAACCTCCCACCATCATAAACACTTCTCTTGATGATGCTCCAAAGGTTCTCAATAGGGTTGAGGTCAGGGGATGATGGGGGCCACACCATAAGTTTGTCTCCTTTGATGCATATTGCAGCCAGTGATGCAGATGTAGTCTTTGCAGCATGGCATGGTGCATTGTCATGCATGAAAATCATCCTGTTCCGAAAAACTTGATTCTTTCTTTTGAACTATGGCAGAAAGTGTTCTTTGAGGAACTCCACAACATACGTTGTGGATGTCATCTTCACAACGTCAGAGATCTTGAAAGGGCCGACAATCTCTTTACCCATGATCGTATTTGCCTGTGAGAGTCATGGATCTTCCTTTATCAGCTCACACACGTGTGTGCTCTGAATCAGCTACATACTTTTTTACTTGCCCATCTTGGTTAAAAATGGCAGCCTGCTTCATAATATGAAGCAGCCTTCTTTGGTAGTCCCCCCTTGAATTGGACTCACCTGCCAAACTAATTAGCATAGGTGTCTTCAATTGGTTTCAATGATATATTGACCCATGATACACATTACCATTCATAAGTTTAAACTGACACACAAAAGAATCTTACCTTACCACTCTTGAACACTTTTTGCATAATAAATTGGAACATAAAATAGGTTGGAGTTTTAATCTGATTATGTTCTGTACTGCCATATTTCACTCACTGACAATCAGAATTGGGGAAACATAAGTTAAAGGTAAATTGCAATAGTTTGGGTGGATTTTTGTGTGTCTGGCTCTCAAATTGACTGTATCTAGGTTTATAAAAAAAAAAGAATAGTAGCTCAATGTTTGCTCTTTCCTACATTGCATTGCCTTACTCTACAGCAGGCATTGGCAAACTAAGGCCTAGGGGCCGGATGCGCCCCGTTGAGCTTCTGAATGCGGCCTGCCAACCTTGCCCAAGTTAGATAATTTATTCATTTTATTATTTTATTTCTGCCTTTTCCCTGCAATGCCTGTGTTTCCTCAGTAAAATGTGACATTTAGGGTTTTATATATGACAGACACTCCTTTAACTGGGCCCACAAGTCAAAAAGGTGTCTTTTGAGGGTATGTATCAAACTTTCCTGTCTCCATATGTTTTTGTGTGTTTTTCCTTAACCCTTCATTTATGTGTGGTCATAAAAATATCTGTTAGCACTTTTAGGCATTCAAGAACAGACATAGGCACACAGAAAGAGCTTGGCGGTGCCACAGAGGAGAGGATGAGAAAGTAAATGGTTGTAGTCTTTGAAGTGACTCTCATATGTTTAATGCTAAATGGTAAGCTTTACAAAACCAAAGGTTGCAGACATTAACTGTGAAGCTCCCTGTGTTTACTGATGTTAAAGGATTAAAGATAAGATGTCAACACCTTTTAAATGGCGCCATGTGGTTGGGTTCTCGTCCAAGTTCTAAACACTAAGATTTCAGAAAAACACCAACGTAATTCGGAGAAAAAGCAGATGGTAAAGATATAGAATACAGTACAATCACAACAACTTCGGGAACAGTTTTACAATCGTGTATGAATATGGTCTCAATGTTTCAATGATTACGCTGGTTATAAAACTTTAGTATATTGAAGGGTTAGGGTTAGTCAGTTTTTCTATGTATGATAACATATTGAATTTTCTTCTTCTTTTTCTTTTGGCTTGTCCTTTTTTTCAGGGTTGCCAAAGTGAGTCAACAATTTCTATCTTCCCTGTCCTCTGTATCCTAAACTCTAAACCAAATACCTCCGTGTCCTCTCTCACTGTATCAATAAATCTCCCTTTTGGCCTTCCTCTTTATCTTTTACCTGGTGGCTCCATCTCTAGCACTCTTCTTCCAATATAATACATAATAACAACGATGACGACGATGACAACGATGATGATAATAATAACAATAATGTAAAACAAACCAATAGGGAGCATAAGCCAGTGTTTTTTAGTTCCGGTCGCAAGTCCGGATAAAATGCGAGGGTTGCATCAGGAAGGGCAACGTCAGTCTTGTAAATATATATTTTTATATTCTCATAAAGAATATATAAATCTTTCAAAAAGATTAACATATTCTAAAGTAGGCCAGTGGTGGGCTAGTGAGTAAGGAACCGGACTGGGGTCTGACGGGTTCCAGATTCAAATACACCAGCTGCCAGGTTACCAGTGAGGCCATGGCAGCGTTCATTTACCTATACTCGGGTGCTCAAAGCTGCCCACTGTTAACTTTGTTGATGGGTTAAATGCAAAAGGCAACAATTCTTTGTGTGCAGTGGTGTGGATCACAATGTCACAATGACAAGACATTTGCTGTCCTGCTTTCCTAGTATAATATATATTTCATTAGTTTGATATCCATTCCCCTCTCCGAACTCTCTCTAATCCCTCTCCTACGTTAACAACAAACATTTCCATTAATCATGGACATTTTTATATAACAATATAACCATACGAACAACAATTAAACATTTTAAATTATTTATTCATTTCTTTAAATATATTTTAATTGCAACTTTTACATAAAAGGAGAAGGAACACTGGTAAAGACGTCACTGTAAACTATATTTAGTTTTGCTGTCGTCTGACACAATTCAGTCCAGGCCTTTTGGCCTCATTATTTCTGTATTCAAAAGTGGAATTGTTTCGTGCAAATGCCATCATGCTGATCCTGATCTGGGATTCTGCTGTATCACAACCAGCCAAAGGGGGCGGTGTTGCACCCTCGACGACGCTGCCTACACTATATAAATCCTGAGAAAGTGTTCGCCAACTGAGTCTCCACATAAACAAGACGAAGGAGCAGGTACGTCTAACATGTCACGTTCTGTATTTATCTAGATGTCTTGATTTAATTTTAGCGAAACTGAAAAAAATCATGGTCAAAAATCACGCTGGGATAAATATTTTATACTTTCTAGTAGTTATAAATTATTTTCGGTAAAAAGGGGTGAAGATTAAATAAAACTAGTTCGGAGAACAGCAAGAGGGAGAAAAGAAATTCGCGGGTCTTTTTTTTGACAAAATAACCGTAAGTTGTCTTTGCACTTTAAACGAAAAATTGATAAAAAAGACCTCGATATAAAAGTATGTTAAAGAGAGAAGCAGATGAAGAAACCTTCAGAAAACAGTGTTTGTGTGTGTGTCTGTGTGTGTGTGTGTCTGTGTCTGTGTGTCTGTGCGTGTATGTGTATATATATATATATATATACAGTATATGTGTGTGTCTGTGTGTGGTTGTGTATTTACATATGCTACACAGCTATATATATTATATAGCTGTATATCATATGTAAATACAAACATTGTTTGCAGAATTGTATAGTAATTGAAAGCCCTAAACATAACTACACAGCATAAAGAAACCTAAACTGTATGTTCAAAGTATACAATAAATATAGAACAAGTATATTATTTTAAAAAATTGTATATGCAAACTAGTATAGTAAAGAACTGGAGAAGCCCCTTGGATGAAGGTTGAAACGTAACAAAACTCTTCGAAAAATGTAATTATTATATTAATATGTTTATGATGTTTCTGTGATAATATCTAATAGAAAAATTATGTATTTACTTGTTTTATTTGATATTTTGCAACAGGAAAATGTTGGCTCTCCTGGTCTGCATGATGACACTGCAACGTGTTGAATCAAGCTGTTTAGTGGTGCGTGTTTCCTTTAGTTGGATTGGTTTCAAATCAATGTTCTTGTAAATATTTTGGATTCAAACTCTTTTTATACCTTCAATGTGAGTTTTAAAGATTTTTTTTCTTGAGATTTCTCCCATGATGATACTGTCTGTGTATATACATATGTTTTATACATACAGTATAAATTATATATATATATATATATATATATATATATATATAATATATATGATTGTGTGGAGTCACTGCTATATATATATATATATATATATATATCAACTATATTAACTAATACAATATAAATATAAACTATTTGGACGAAGACATAATATACAGGTAGAAGTGAGAGTCACATTTATATGTTTTGCAGACGTTTTTATCTAAAGCAATTTTAGTAACTTCATAACAAGTATCGTAAGTTCGAAATAACATTACCTTGGATGTGGTTTCTCTGGGAATCGAACCTAAGCAACCCTCTGCTTCTGAGGCAGACATGCTGACAGTTATACGAAACCTATGCGATAGCGGTTATGTTTAGTCATTTTTGTGTGATATCAGTGCTGAAATCAAGACTTTATTATACTTTATCAGTCATTATTGTATGTAACCTAATTTTTCTAAAACCTAAATAGTTTATTTACTATGTCTAGTGCAAATGATTGTGTGGAGTCACTGCTCGTTCTGGTCAGTGGTCACATGACATGAATGGATTAGTTTTATTTATGTCACTGCAGCATGAACACCTTTATGTAGTAAGTTAGCCTTGAAGATGTGAAAGTTACATTTGTTTACTCGGAATATGTTATGTGAATGATTGTAATGCATCTCGTCTTGTGAGTATTAGCATATTGATATCATGGAATTGCGTTTTCCCCCTCGCTAACAGGAATTCTGACACCAAATTTATGCATAGTTCTTCTCTCTTTCTGTGGATAACTTGATTATAATTTTAATTCAGCTCCAACTTTACTTTACAGATGTATTTTAACATATTTCCTTACAATATTCCATAACAACTATCCTGCTACTTCTTTTCATCTCTACATGTACCTTGCTACGCACTGTGGCTTGCTGTGTCTACAGCCTGATGGTAAGCACACAGTTAAAAATCTTCAGACCTATTTTAATGTCCTCTTGGATTATACCATATGTCCATGCCAACAAATTCTCAAGCAAATAAGATTAAGGGATTTGTGCTGCTGTTGTGTAAAGTCAGTTCACAGTCATTAAACCAGGATATGTCTGATGTTCGTGGATCATATGGTAGTTATTAGATGCCAACAGAGTAAATATCACTTTTTTTTACGTATTTAATCAACTGCCCATGCATGTGTGTGAGTGCTTATCCGGGTGTGTCTGTATATGTTTACAGAACTCTGCCCAGAAAACGTACTAGTACAGAAAGAGATTGTAGACCAACACAATCACTACAGGAGGAATGTTCAGCCAAACGCAACCGATATGCTGAAAATGGTAAGAGTTTGAAAAATGAATAAGATTCAGCATTTTTGTTGTTTAGAGCAGGCATGGCCTACCTGTTCAAGAAAGAGCTGCTGTGGCTGCAGGTTTTCGTTCCATCCAAGCGGCAAGTTGATGGCTTTAATCAACTGATCTCCATCACCAGACAGCCGATTGGTCAAACTGTGTGTTTTAGTTTGGTTGGAGCGAAAACCTGCGGGTACGGCGGCTCTTACTGGGCCTGATTAAGAGGTCACTTTGTCAAAGTCACTGTGTAAAGAATTGAGTTGTGAAAATAAAGTAAACAAGTTAGTGTTAGATAAAAAATATAAAAATTGAAAATTTTAACCACTGTAGCAAACAGAATATATGTAGATGACAAACTGGCCAATGTGATTACCACATCATCATTCTCTTACAACAATTGTTGTAAATATTCAAGGCCTGTTGTTATAACTGTTTGATCACACTTCAACAAATGGTTCAGTTTTTTGTGTCCCCTTAAAAATCTAAAATAATTTGGACAATTATTTTAGGACGGTGACAAAACCAAATTTAGATCAAGTGATCCAGAGAGGAAAATATAAGATACATCAAGTGTTTATTATTTGGGATTTATAGATTTTTTTTAATGCTTAAAATAATAACAATCTCTGGCAAAGAAAATTTATTTAAGGGTATTCCCAGGGCATATAACTAATGTATATGTATTCTCTTCTCATGTTGGGGATAAAGTACTGCCATTTTATACCTGAGGATGTTGGTTTCTGACCAACTATTTTATTCTAAATAATTTTATCTTTTAACAGACCTACAACAACGACATTGGCCACAGTATGCAGTCGTGGGTGAACCAGTGCAAACTTGAACACGGTCCTGTGAGATCCCGAACAATCAATGGTAAAGTTCCCTCATTTTCCATATGCATCTCATCATACAACCTGAATGAAAACGTGAATGTAATAAAGAATCCTTTTCTAAATAGAGAGGGTGTTTAGGGCTTTTTATGATATCAAATATGAAAATGTAGGTATAATTAATTTACATAGATCAGAAAATAATTTAATTCAGCTTTATCCTGTCTCCTCCTGTCTGTGATTGGGTCACAGAGGTAGAGGTCTTCATGACTGCTACCCAAATCACACTGCTCCATCCTGTCAGCCATCCTGTGGTTGGTGAGCCCACTGGAAATTGTGTGGGTCAGGACGGTTCTATGATCAGAGCAGCTCAGTGGCAACATTGCAGCTGGTGGATACAAAAGTCTTGTGTCCTCCTCAAGTCTACTCTTTTAGAAGTTAGGACACTGCTACCGTTTAAGACAACGTGGATATGGAAAATATTATTTAAAGTATCGGGGCGCTAACTGAGGCAGTAACGTCATCACAGCCAGATGACGTCAATGCACGACGTTATACTAGAATCTAAGAGATTAATGGAGTATTTTCTTAGGATAATTTTACAACAACAAAATGTCAATGCTTAATATTTATTATGACGCATTTAATATTAACATTACTGTAAATCCATGAAGCCTTTAAAACTGCTTCTCCACCTGGAGGTGAAGAGTTCTAAACTTGACTGTATTTACTTCCACGCATCACTCGTTCTGAAAAAAAAAAAAAAAAAAAAAGCATCGCTAAATCACTGCCAGATAAGAAAGTCCTCCCTCCAAGTCACTCCGGACTGTTCTGCCGATGCTGTAGTCGCTGGCACAGAGACCACGAGCTGGACATTAACTTTGTCTCCTCTGGAACAGTTTCAATAAAATCCTTCTGGGCTAAAAAGCTGTGAAGCTGTCCAGGACATTGATATTCTTCCCTTTAACGTTGTTGGTCTATACACATATCCTGCAGTTTCCCACGGTTCTTCTGCCAGAGTCAATAGGACCAATAACCTACCCTTGTATCTCTGTGCATCAGGTTTCTGAAACATAACACACATACAGTTGTTGACAATCAAACATTAACAGCTTGCATTATGTACACTTATTCATATGGTGTGAAAACAATTTAATAGGAGCATGCAGAGGGAGAGCAAAAGAGTCGCTCTATAGACCATGCCTGAACAGTACAATGATTTCGTAATCCATGGTGAGGCTTAGTGTTTAGCTCTGGTTTCTTTAACGGTAATTTAACGGTAAATATATATATATATTTTAAAACTATTAAAAAAATGTTAAAATAATAAAATGGCATGAAAAGAACTTCAACGCTAAATAAATATAACCATGTGGTTTATTTTTAATTTTATATTTGTATTCATGACAGGGGAGGCTCTGCCTTATTTGCCTTCCCTGAGTACACATTAGTGTTATACAGTATGGTGTATATCCATTTAAAAAATAGTGCTGATTAAAGCTAGAGCAGACCTGGGCAAACTGCAGCCTGGGAGCTGATTGTGGCCCCTTTAATCCAGCATGTTAAACTAAATTATACTGCTATTTGTATTGGAGTTATGTCTACTTTTTCCTTGCAATCCCCGCCAATTAAATCCTTAGCAAAGGCTATTTTAGCCCTTATATTGTCATTTAAAGTTGTGAAAAGAATTCTTCTAAGCCCCATTAGATCTATTGACTGCTTTGAATTGAATTGAATGGCAGAATGACTTAATTTAATTTTGATTATGTGGTTTTTAGTTTTGAATAAATTATTACAATTATTATTTGATGATTTTAACACCACCATTGTTAAAAACTGACATCAAGATTTAGTGTTAGTTTTTCCTATAAACAAGATACATAACATAACTATTTGTCTTTGTTTGGGTCTGTGTGTCATTGTGTCTTGAAACACAAAAAAAAATCCACAATATTTCATAATATTTGACATTTTAAGCGTATCCAAAAACCTTTTTCTGCCATTGTATTTTCATTTGTTGCACTAAATGAATGTCTTATTTGATATGAACTGAATTAATGACAAATAAAACGAGTATGCGTTGCTATGCTAGGATGTTAAATCTAGTGCATGTACATGATAAAACTACCTTTTTTTTTTTTAAATAATCTAAATTTAAAATACAGTACTGAGATTAATTTTGTACCGCAACGACATGAAATTAGAATCTGGCCTTAATTTTACCCTCAGTCTTAAGGTTTTAAATTAAAAGCAAATTGTTGATAAAAAAATAAAAATCAAGATCAATACTTTGAATAATCATGGTCCCCTGTGGCTGTCCCCTGTAAACAGGATATCAAATGGGAGAAAATCTCTTCTACTCATCAACCCCTCTCAGCTGGACCAAAGTCATCAAAGCCTGGCACAGTGAGGTTGATCACTACATTTTCCCCATGGGATCCACCAATGAATACCCCGTTGGTCACTACACGCAGGTACGACTCCCCCATCATCAACAGAATCCGATTCACGTGACATCAGTTGCATTGATATATTAGCGATGTCCGATATATTGGTCCACCAATAAATATCGGGCCAATATGAGCATAATTTTTAATATCGGATTTTATCAGTATTGGTTTTCCATCAATAGTATTAATCAAATGCTGCAAAGCCGTGGTCTCGGCTTAAGCTGGACTTTATCATACTGAGTCAGAACTGAGTCAGCAGTACTGACACTCTGACCAGCACGTGATTAATGATGTCATTTAAAGCGACAGCTACAATGGGCAATGCTACAGTTGTCTGTAGTCTGGAGTTTTTTGTGGATAGAAAATTGTAATTCTTAATGACTGCAAGGAGCTGGTCATGTGTGTGTTTGTATGTGTGTGTGTGTGGGGGGGTGGGGGTTGGGGGGGGGTAATAACCACTGCTCTAAATGCTGCACAAAGAATCATATGACTGTTTCAGACAAAATGGTAAACAAAATGTGTAATTTTTCTATAACTTATTTTAAAGTAGTGTGTTTCTGTTGTACACCGCTATTTATAGAATAACTTTAGTCAGGGGAAATTAGCTGCCCATATCATTATTGGTTCATATCAGTATCGGAAATGAAGTGTTTGGGCAATATTGATTAATAATGGTATTGGTAAATGTTATATCAGACATCCCTAGTATTTATTGTTCTGTAAATTTCTTACATTCTGCATACCTAGACCCATGTGGGGCAGTTGGTGGCCTAATTGTGCCCACTCACAGCTCCCCGGGTGCTCAAAGGTGCTCACTGTTCACTTTGGTGTTGGGTTAAATGTAGAGATCACATTTCATTGTGTGCAGTTGTGTGAATCACAATGTAACAATGACATGGATTTTGCTTTTCTTTCCCTCCCATAGGAGATTGTAAGTTTTGCTGTAACTGTCATCAATATCTAAATGAAGCAGGTCAGTAATCTTTCTGTTCTGCCCTCAGCTGGTGTGGAAAGGTTCATATAAGGTCGGCTGTGGAGTGAAATTGTGCAGCGATGTCTATCTTTATGGCTGCCAGTACTATAGAGCGTATGTGACTTCTTTTTCTTTTTTGCGTAAACAAACTTTAGTTGTGCTTCAGGCCTCCCAGCACTAATATGAGTTTTGATTTTGCTCTACAGAGGGAACTTTAAAGATTGGGATCCATATACCAAAGGACCTTCATGTCAAGCCTGCCCCAATAACTGTGAGGACAGACTTTGTAGTAAGTCAACCCTGTGACTAGTGTTCAGTACATAAATTATTCTCTACGCTCATTCATTAAATGCTGAAAAAAGTTGTCGGTAGATTGCATTGTTAATGCTCAGTTTTTGTGTTCTCTTATTCATGGCAGCCAACCCATGTCCACATGTAGACAACGACGTCTACTGTCCTTACATGATTGGGGATGTGGCTTGTACACCAGATGAGTTCAACATCTGCCCTGCATCGTGTAGATGCAAGACAGAAATCATTCCAATAGGCTGAAGATAAAGTAAATCTGCACAATAACAGTTCAATTGATTGACTTTGCTTCCTCTCTGTGGGGTGTATAGTTCTGTTGGTGTAGAATTTATTATATTAGACAGATATATAACAATTGAATAACAATGTATGTGTTATATTTATATATTAGTTTATATTTTTGCCAAAGATCATATGGAGGAAATTGTTGTAGCCACACGGTCAACTATTGAAGTACTTCAGAGGCACCTATGTTTTAATACATATTATTTTCAATAGTCATTTTGAAAGTTTGTTCCTTTTGGCAGTAAATATATTCCTAAAGTCTAAAACCCACGTCCTCTTATCCTTAGAAATATTCTTTAAGACCTACTTTTTTTTTTGGCATGTTTGACACAATCACACCATTGGGTATTTTGGTGTGATTAAAATTTGGAAACCCGTGTGTAATATATTCAGGTACTTAATGTGTAAATTGACAGACTCTGATTTTAATACTAACAATACAACCCAATGTAAACAATTTGAGCAATATGTGTAATAGGTACACGTGTCATACTTTGTCAACATAATCCACATGAACTCCTAGGAGTACTTGTACCTTACATAGCCTTCGGAATCAATTTATGAATAGATTATAGTATGTTTCCAAAAAATGTCTTCTCACAGATTTAGCTGAAGATACAATATTTTTTTGGCAAAAATTTGGAGACTTACTGCAACGTAAATAAAGTCCTTGTTTTTCAAAGTCAAAAATGTATAGGTGACGTGAAGCATTAAGGATTAGGCATTTTTAATTGGGCCAGAAATTAGCAACATTTATTGGGCGTTGATATTATTGCATATGTTTATTTCAATCCAATAATTGAAAAAAATCAATGTGAAAAATTTGATACTGCAGATCACAAACTCTGTTGATTGTTTTGCTTAAAAGATCACAAATAATTTTACCCATCATATCCAAGTCTGTTCAGAAACCTAAAATGACTCTTATTTCAGCCAAATCACAAAATGGTCGTATATAACAATCTACTCTCTTTGGCTAAGAAGTTTAAAAACAAACGTTAAACGTTAAAATAAAAAAAATCCCAATTTGGTTAAAAAATAAATCTAAATTTAACAAAAAAACCAGCTGAACAACATTTGTGAGTTAGAAAGAAGTGAGTTATCTGGACTTCTCAAAATGCAATACCAAAAACATGTTTGACAGTTTCGTCGTCAGGCATAGAGTACAATGTACCACCAAACCTTCACATATAGATCAAAGAAGAAATCAATAATGCAGTAACGCCAGCAGGGTAAACATTTACTGCCCTAATGGATTCTCTTTGATCTCCTAGTACTGATATCAAAGATTGTCTCAGATCACTGTCGTTTCATCCTCAAAATCAAGGAGTAGTCATTCAAACGACTGCTCAGGTCCATAGCTGAGGTCTCCAAAAAATATACCACCCCTAAACTAAGAGAATCAAGATTCAGTAACACCCACATCCAATCAAAGTCTTGTCCTTGACTGACTGTAGTTTGTCATTCATCTTTGAGGTATAACTCAAACCCAGATTTAAGATTTAATCTTGAATACCAATTCATGCTTTTACCTTTTATCCTAGGAAATGATTTTGCCAGTGAGGATATTGTTTATCTTATTTATAAAACTAGTCTTGTAGTTTCTTACGGCCGTTTGGCCTTTTTTTTATCACAACTACTACTAAACTCACTTCCCCTTCAAACGATAGGAACTAATACGATTATTACAAACTTAAAAAAGCTATGTGTGGGCTTGAATTTTCCATAACTTCTAAACTCAGGTTGAATTTTCAGGGGTAGAGCCTCACTTTTGTGGTCAACTACCTTTACCTCATTAAATATTTTAAAAGGCTACATCTATTTCCTAAATATGGTCCTCATAAAACGTGGATTGACTGTTTCTCTCATTATATATTTATGTTCTCTGTCTGGGTTTATTTTCATTCAGAAATATTTACCAACATACATCATCATATGGACACTTTGTGTAGTATATCGTTTATTAAGTGCTATCAGTATATCTATCATAATTAACAACATAGAGTTGGTATTTCTTTATTTGTGACCTATGGATTTGCTTCATGACAAATGAAGCTTGTGGGTGTGAATGCAGAATTATTTAATTCACTCATAAAAAAAGACAAATACATGTTTTTGTTATGAATAGATATTATTAATATTTAACATGGGGAGTTTACCATCAAGGTTATGTGGTATCTGAAAACAGATAACCTGTGATTAATGAATAAAATATATTAATACAAATAGCCCTGTTGTAATGTGTGATCCAAGGTGATTTAAGGTGTGAGTTCATCTCAGAAGTTTTAAAGGGCCACAATATTAGATAGATATATCATTACTACATATATTTTTGTTTTATTAGTAATAAATTAATGTATTCATCTAAGTACCTACAGGCTAACTTTACACTATGTGATCGTGTGTTGTCCTGTGAAGCAAACCCAAATGGACTACAGTCCTTATTTGTTTATTGTTAAAAGTATTTCTGGTTTTAGGCTCAGAACCATTGACTTACCTTTACTTCGCAACTGCTCTGTGAAGGACATGCAGTGAGTGACTGTTTCCATATCAATACATTTTATAGTGCACATAGGAATTATGTATACCCTAATTTAGAAAGCATGCTTATAGTTACATGCTTTATAATAGATGATTCTGCAGCTGAATAAAGGATAGGTGAAAAGTGATCACAGTTTTTGCATTTACATGGAGGTGTTCAAAAAACACTGAGATGAAGCTTTAAAAGTGCCAAAAAGACACAAAATACGGGGAATTAGAAATGTCTGAATATTCTCATTCATTCAGGCCATGATATCATAGAGTTCAGTTGTAAGTAAGTGGAGTTTAATAACATTTCATTCCTCAACTGAGAAACTTCATCAGTTTCTGGTTTATGTAAGAGGGAACAATAGTTCTATCCCTCCAGATCGGTGTTCCCAAACCTTTTTTTACACCCCGGACCGGTCTGGCCATTTTTTTTTTTTTCACAGACCAATCTTTAAGGTATGGGGGATGAATACCATTAATTAAGGTGAAACCTATGGGAAGTGGTGAAGTTGTTTTAAAGGTTTTGTTGCCTCATTCAAGAGCCACTACTTTTACAACATGTCCTTTCTCGCTGCATCTATCAATCCCCCCTATGGCCTTCCTCTTTTCTTCCTGGTAACTACATCTCTTGGACCAACTCAACAACTGCCCCTCCTCTGAATACTGTATGTCAAAACTACCGTAAAACGGTTTCTCTAGCTTTTGCTCCAAACCTTCCTGTCTGAGTTGTCCCTCTAATGACCGAATTCCTGATCCTGTTCATCCTAAAAAGAATCTCTCCCAAAAATCTTATTATCTTTAATTATGTCACCCCCAGCTCTGCCTCCTGTCCTCTGCTTGTTGTTAGAGTAATCTATCCATCATGGCTGGTCCTTTCCCTTCACCTTAGCTGACTCTCTTCTATCACAGATCACTCCCAACTCTTTTCTCAAGTTGTTCCATCCTGCCTGTACTCTATTCTTCACATCTCTTCCACAGTCTTCACTGCTCAGAGCAATTGATACTAAGTATCTAAATTTCAGCATTTCTCCTCCCCTGTACCTTGTAACCTCACCATTCCACTGTTCTCCCTTTCATTGAACCACATATACTGTGCCTTGCTACGACTGATCTTCATTCCTCTTCTCTGTAGTTTAAACCTCCATCAAAGTGTTAAAAATTGACGAAAACATCATTTATTTTTTTAAATTATGTTGGCCTTAATATGATTTATGTTATGGTGTTTGAGTTACTGTTATAATCACAATATAAATAAATGGAATACATACGTTTATTTACCATTGGTGATGTTTTGTAATGACTCTTATGCGGTCATACAGTGATTTGATACAGTGATAATTTACTTGTTCATCAGAACTCAGCAGTTCAAACAACTCGTAGCCCCGGTGTGATATGTACTTTTGATGGAAAAGACATAGGCATGTGCTTTTGCAAAATGTCCTCACGAGGGCGAAAAAGGACAATATTAAAGCTGTAGCTCTCATCTATTGCCAAACAATGCTACAGAGCTTTAGAAGTGAATGAAATAGACAAAGGAGGGGAAACATTCTTCAGTCAGATATGGATACAATCTGCCGCACACATGAGCGCTTTAACACTAGTCTGGAGTACTAACCTGGACCATTCCCTTTGCAAACAAAAAGAAGAACCCGCCCACACTGCAACTTTGCCAATCACCAGTACTGATGTTACATGCTGGTTCTTGCAGGTTTCTGAACAGCCACTCATGCTTTATGTGAACGCAAGTGTTAAATAATAATACATGTTGATCACTAATTGTAGTTGCTAGGTGTCCTTAATGTTCATTTAAGAACTAAACAATAAAATCGAGGGAAACAGCGCAGAAAGTGGATTTACGCATGGTAAAAAAAGAGGTCTCAACAGAGTTCATTTTCCAGGCAAAAACAATGTCGTTTTACCCCCCAACTGACAAACAAAGCGAACAAAAAAAAAGAGCTCCAGGTTTGAATCCAACTGCCAAGTTACCACTGAGGTCCACTGAGCATGGCACTGTCCCCACTCACTGCATCTCGGACGCCCAAAGCTGCCCACTTTTCACCTTGGTGATGGGTTATCATGGGCGTTGTGTGCAGTGGTGTGAATCACAACGTCACAATGACAAGGATTTTGATTTCATTCCTTTCCTTTCCTTTCCTATGTTCAGAGAGGGGTCAGTGAATTAGTAGAAGAATGATCCTAGAGATGGAGCTACCAGGTAGAAGACAAGGAGGAGTTTGATGGATGCAGTGAGGGAGGACATGGAGGTAGTTGGAGTCAGAGTAGAAGAAACAAAGAACAGGGGGAGATTGGACTACGACTTGCTTTGACAACCCCTAAAAAAGTGACAAGCTAAAAGGAAAAGTAACATAACAAAGTTGAAAATAGCTCCAACACAAATGTTTTGTTTTTTTTTCTTTAACTATCCCATACCGCTCCAACTGCAATTATTGGTAATTTTGGTTTCTTTTTCATTAAGATGTTGGTGTGATATACATCACTTCAAATGCTCATCACTTCTAATATGACTCTTATCCCCTATGTAAACCGTGGACAGTCTCAAAAGTTATTTGAGTTTTTTCCATCATGTATTTCTTTCGAACGACTTTACTGTAATATAAATGTCTTCACGTCATTATGACGCTAAATCTCATCTCATTTCATGGATACATCTAGAGAAGCCGCTGAATCAATTGACTGCAACAGAAACAAAAAGAGGAACAGGACGAGGGGGCGGTGCCTGTGAAATAATTAATTTTGATTGACAGCTCAGCCTGTTTCTGTCTCGGACTTGGGAGCGTGCACAACTGCCAGAACTTCTCAATGGGTCTAAAGCCGAACAACTAACCGGCAAAACCCTTTGGTTTTACATAAAACAAAACAAAAAACTCCATGGGTGAGGCTGGGGCGAGTTAGAGACGGAAGGGGGCTCGGCAGTGTCTTTTCGTGAAGTAAGCCGGAAACTGTTTCTCTTTGGAGTTTTTCACCTATTTCTTAACTTTGTTTAACGCCCTGCTAACTTAGCTTAGCTTAGCCGTGGCTGTGATTCTATTTAGACGTTTCTGACACGAAGAGAAGGCTGAGGAGAGAAGGAAGAAACGGGGTAGAGACTGCACAGCTGTGCCCACAAGTCAACGGAAGCAGGGCTATAAAGAGGAGGAGGACCAGCGTCCTGCTCTTGGAGGGACGCGGGGGTTTAAGTGACACATTAAGCCTCAACCAGGTATGCGCACAGTTTATTATCAATATTTTTTAATTAAATTAAAGCATACGTTGAACAACAATTAATGTATCCAAACCAAGGCGGTTTGCCATTACTAGTGTAGAAATTGGTAACAACGACTACCTCGCGACTGAAACTGTTTTTAATATCGGAGTCAAACGTGATATTTCACGGGACGTACGTCCGCTGGTATTACGTGCTGCACTTAAGACACTTGCATGTGTAGTCATTGCTTCGTGGAATTCTTCTCATCGATGCTAATGACCATTATCCATGTTGCCTATTCTTCCTCGCAGATTTACGATGCTGCACGATGAGAGAATCCAACGCCTGTGTAGCATCAGCCTGACGTTTACGTGCATTCACAGATGATGATGGTGTTAAGGCAGACATTCAAGCAAACGCTGCGAGGCAATAGGCCAGTCAGGATATCGGTGTGAAGCAGACGAGCCATTACCACCGAGCCACTCGCCTGATTGCATGCGCCCCGGTCTGTGTAGGTGTGTATGTACGTGTGTGTGACTGAAGTGCCTATATGGCGGAGTTCGGGGAGGACAACAGTCATCCTCCATTGAATGTCGGGGATAAAACGGCAGTGCCAGGAGAAGAGGCAAACGGCAAGACGCATTGCGAAGTGTCGGAATTGAATGGAGACTGTGGGATACATGCTGGGAATAATATGGTCGGTTCGGGATCCATAGTCACACCCGGCAACCAAGCCGGCGGAGAAACAGCAGCCAACACCTCCGTGGGATTAGATGCCAAAAATGAGATACCACGCAGGAGCAGTATCATCAAGGTAAGCCTTAAAGTTCAGACTGTTCTACATCAGCTGTAATGTAAAGCTCGAAGTTTATTTGCTGAAATATTAACCAGTCATTTGTAACTAATCTGAAAACATATTTGCCTGTCACAGCGTTACTGGTAAAAGGGGTTTAATAACACGGATGAGAAAAAAGGATGCTAAAAAGCACATCCTGTACTTGTTCTAAATCATGTGCATCTGAGATCATCTCCCTGTCTAACCAAAATTGTTTTCCACATTTCCTGGTTGTTCCTCAAACCTAAAAAAATGAGAGTTAAGCAGATCTTTTTGTTGAAATGTACAAGAAGATAATTTGTTGAGGAATTGTAGGTCTGGCAAAATAAATGTAACAATACTGATAATAGACTTAATTTAGAGATGGTAAAGATAAGGCTACCTTCATTTGCTGCTTTGTTTTATTCTCTAGAAAATCAGTATATTTTTGTTTGTGCCATGTTTTGTAGCGTTGTGGTTCCCTCTACAGTCCATACCCACCTCATTTTTGGGGGTTGCATAGCAAATCTAGAAGTTAGAGGTTACTTTCAATTGCACATGATGCAAATCTTAAGTGACAATAGGGCAGGTCCGTGGGTGAATTGGTGCCAGGCTGCACAGAAATAACGTTTCCTTTTGGCCCCATGTGGCTATTACTTACACTTGGTCCATACCCATATCAACAAAAGAACGTAACAATAGAATAGCTAGGATTTGTTCATCAATAATGCAACTGTATTTGATTAGGAAATATTTTCTCAGTGAAGACAACAACAATAAACTAAAAATCACGCATTGATACAAGATTCAAACTTTTTATACTGGTCTGGTAGCAGAAAGGTATAGGCTGTGTGCACTTGAGAAATCCTTGTTCTGTTAATTTGGTTGAAAAGATTGTAAAGGTAGGAAAATATTACAGAACACCGGAATTTTTGTTTTTCTAAGGGGTATTTATCTGCTACAACCTAAAGACTGGTCCGTGAACATCGTACGGGACATTTAACCTTCCCGTGGAGCAACATTAGTTGGGGAACACTTGTTCTTTCACTGAGCAATTTCATTTTTCATTCAGCAGCTAGTGTTTAATTTTTGTTCCATTATCTGTAACAACATTTCTCCCACTGACCTTAGGTGTTAGAGCATGCATGGGCAAACTGTTCCACAAAGGGCCGCTGTGGCTGGTGGTTTTTGTTCCAACCTTGAGCACATAGCCTGGCCAATCGGCTGTCTGAGGACTGAGATGGGTTGACTAAACCTGTCAACTCAGGTGAGCTACTGCTTGGTTGGAACAAACACCAGCAGCAAAAGCGGCTCTTTGTGGAACAGTTTGTCCATGTCTGTTTTAGAATATTGTCAGTTCATTAGTCCAACCCAGTACATTTTATCATTTATCCTGGCTCCTTCTACCATTTCTGCAGAAAGACCTACTACAAGTTGTATAACGATAAAGACATAATCTTAAATTTTCTAATTGTATCAACTGTGTCAGTTGTTGATACAATTAGAAAAACCCGGATGACAGAATTATGAGCTATAACACATATTGTTAGCCTTATAGCATAATTGCCTAAGTCATATTTCAACGAAATATGACTCAGGCTCATTTCTCTTGTTTGTTCCTGTTGTAATCATCAAGCTCAAGCTTCACACAAAGACAGTGTTAAGGTTGTGAAGTGTCTGAAGCAGGATCAGATGGTACCCTCCAGAAACCACCAGTGAAATACAGTACAAATAGGTTCCACATAATGTTTATAAAAGTAACCAAGGAATTTCTGAAAGTGTTGGTATGTTGAGAATTAAGAGATTTGTATGACATTAACTGTCACCCCCAGAAAAAACAATGATATAACAAACCATAGTCACCATGAAACAGCAGAAAAAGAACAGGAGACTGTTTAACAGCTATGTAACAAAATTGTGTCAAACACAGTTAGCAGTAGAAAACACTATGGCGTACACCTTATTCCCACCATAGTGTTTATCTGGGCTAATAATGACTTTATCCCTAAGCACAAAACTAAACATACTACTGACTTGTTTTGGACTGCTTCAGCAGACCTAGCCATTCTTAGTCAACAGTACTTCCATTCTCTTTCCAATGCTCTGTTTTTCCAACACTACCATCTGAACTTGCAATACAAAAAATGCTAAAATATGACTCTGATATCCTGAATATCAGCTCACAAAATTAAGGCAGACTGTTTTAATTTTGGGACTTTTCTACCTAGACATTAAACAGATCACAGCTTTGAGGTTTAGCCATTGAAACTTTCAGCCTGAAGTTGTTTTTTATGTGTGGTTTAATTAGCCTCCCTTAAGTAGCATCTAACATCATTGCACTTTTCTCTTGTTGCAGCAATCTATATTCTGTCAAAAGCCCTAAGGGTATTTCCTGTTGCCAACGTCAGCATTATTTCTATGCAAATCTTGGCTCCTTGGCAGTAACTGTCATAATGTCAGTCATGAGACTGTAGAAAAACTTGTTTGAAGATGTTACCCTGAGGTTAAATTGCTAATACCCACGGAGGAGTTCTTGTTTCATCGTTGTATTCAGATCGACTTTAGTTTTCATACAGAAAACATTATTCTAGTCTAAGCCCCTAATGTTAACAAAAGACACTTTAAAACATTAACAAAATCTGTGTTCAGACAAAGAAAGTAGCACATGGTAAGGCAAAAATTGATTGGAAAATATTATAAATTGGGGAGATTTAAGAGAACAGACTACTGAAAATAAATTTTGTGTTCTGGTTTAATACATACACTCTGAGGTACGGCACAAATAGCAGGGGACAGTGGGGATCTGCTTGTCAGTTAGCCTTTTACGTGCCGATTATTACATGTAAGGCAACTGGAACTCCAGTTCTCTGGAAAACGTTTGTTTAAGAGGTGAAAGGTTTTATTACATCCAAAAGACTGAAAAATTAATGGTTAGAAATGTTCCTGTGTAGTTTCTATATTTTATATTACTATTTGTTTTCCAATATGAATCAAACAGCACAGGAGTGGTTGTAGTTGACACCCACTTGTGTCATAGGTATGTGATGTGATCTTTAGAAGAACAGATAAATATTATTGAGGTTTATACTTAAACCAGAACACTAGACACACATGTGCTCTGTGACTTGAGCAAACATCTAAATTGTTTCATTATCTTGCATAAAAATTAATACCACACTAAGCTGTATGATTTCATGTCTCAATGATACAAAAAATGCTCAGCATATGCTCTTCAGGGGTGGACCACACAATAACCCTTTAGTTGGCAAGACTTGCAGGCAACACATTCTTGGCACATTGTAAGTGTTGAACTTTGATGTGCCGTCTGCCCTGTATATTGATGGAGAGGTAATATTGACTTTTCTGCCTTCACAGTAATCTCTCACTACACAAGGACCTGTGCAGGCTTTAGTTCACACAGACCATTAGTGACAGCTAACAGTTGGCATGTTAGCTGGTAAATGTTTTACTAATTTTTAAAGTTTTTGGTGTTCTCTAAAATTCTATTGTAAAGTATGGACCATATGCATCCATGCGCCGGGCTGGTCACAGGGGAAGCAGCATTGGCAGAGAGGTCCTGACATCCTAGTCTTTGCTAATTTGTTAATTGCAAATAATGACAAGAACTCTCATTCTCGCAATAAGAAGGGGCTCAAACTGTGCACAAGGCATGTATGTTAACAGCTACACTATGGGATCACACAAAACTAACTTTCCTCTTGCTGTCCACTGCATAAACACTTTGTTTGGAATCCAATTATAAAGTAAAATAATTAGCAATTGTATCCCTTTAATACCCACCAGCATACTTTTTACAAAGGCTTTTGTTGTTTTTACAGTTGTATTCAACAGTAATAATCAAACATTACAGTTAGGTGGCTTAGGAAGGGTGTTTACTTCTTTTTGAACAGCTAGTAAAATATAAGAAGGATGTGGTTAGAACAACTCCAACCACATTCTCAACATAACAGCAGTAGAAAAAAACCTGATTTACTGATGCTTTCGTTCTTTTCCTTTAAATGTTTACACTCACGTGTCTCCTTTAGTAGAAGTGATAGGTTGATGTAATAAAAAAAGGTCAGAAAGGAACCAGTTCAGAAATAGCAAAACCAAATGGATCCTTTAAAAAATGTTCATGACTATCTTATCTCCTTAAATACCTCACATTATATAAAGAAAAACAAATGTGCAGCAAAATTAAAGATTTAAGAAAACTGAACATTTGGTCAGACTAAAACTAAACAATCCCACCACGACAAAGCCTTTTGGGGGATGTTTGAACTTGGTTAAGCCAACAAAGTCCTGCCCCATTAAAAATGCGTCACTCAGCGGGAGCGGCTGGAGGACTATTTATGGAAGTTGTGCCTTTTTGGATTAATTTACCTAAACTTTTATTTTTTTTTTCTCAAGAAAACCACAACACAATGTACAACCACTTTCTTTTCTGTGACGGATGAAAAAAAGTTAAGGCTATAACACAGCAGAGTTGCACAGCCACCTACTAATGAGTTTAAAGGTCTCTTTTGGGTGGAGTACTTCTCTACCCAGAATAGTATTTATTTACTCATCTGGTGAAGAAAAAAAAAAGATTTATCAGTAAATAAAGAATAAGATGAAATATTTTGTTTTTTAAATGTCCATGCAACTCACACACACACAAACTCCATGGATGTACACCCCCTCCCTGTGTTCCCTTCACACCAAATTTAGAAATGTTTGCTGTGTTGCCAGAGGTATGTACGACTTTGACATATATGTGGTGTGAATTATAGCTCTATGCTCTCAGTTTAACTCATCAAGACCAGATGTGGCAGTGTTCCTATCTTTATTCTAAAATTAACATCTTGTGCACTGTTCCTATCGCAGAGCTGTCTCGATGTTCTTGTACCACATAAAACAATATATTGTTAAGCATTTGAATCATTAAGGAATTAACCCAATAGAAAGAATATGTGTATTAATTACTGATTGACTCAAAATGAACTGAGGATGATAAAGTGATGAAAAAAAAAAAAAATCCCAATCTGTGTAACTGCCCTGGTGGTAAGTATTTTATTAAGAACTGAGTTTTGCAGCATCAACATTATGTAAATTCTGCTAGTGTGATGATAAACAAATCATTTGAAAACAGATTTTCTTTTTTTAATCACCTTGTTTTGCATCTTGGCTCGTATTAAATAAGGATATTTACTTCCACTGCTTTGTAACACTTGTTTCACAACTCTTTGGTAGAAGGTTGTTGATATAACAGTGCAATATAAGAGCTGCTGGTCCAAACATGGCCCTTATCACTGTATCACACTGCAGCAATTCTGAAGAAATGTGTCAGTGTGTTACAGAGCATACTCTAACTAGGGAGTTGAACATATTAATAATACTGTAGATATGTGGTCAAATAACCAATAACATTACAAAAAAACATATTATTATATATATATATAATCTTTTCCTTGGAATTTAGAGTTGGTTACAGTTGCACTGATTGCAGTTTTCGCCAGATTCTTGTTGAGTTTAAAAGATGTGGCGGAAATGGAGGACATTGAAAGTTACAACAGCTGACATAATTTTAAGCCTGGGCAATATCTCAGTATTTAAATATATAATTACATAATTTAAAACAAGGTATAACTCACAATAGCAATATAGTTGAGTTGCGTTAAAATGACAATATTGTACATGGGCTGTAAGTTTACACTTATGTGTCCACCCTTCTACACAGTATTTTAAATGTTTAACCTTCTGAGAAAACCGGTATATGTAGAACACACACACACACACACATATATATATATATATATATATATATATACATATACAGGGCTCAAAATTTGCGGTAGTCCGGTCGCTCGAGGCGACTTCTGTCTCTTATACACATCTAGATGTGTATAAGAGACAGGTCCAACATCTGGCCCGGGTCCATTCTTGGTCCAGGGTAGGTTAAGTGTGCTGTGCTTAAACTTTTAATAATTGCTAATAATTGAATTATTACAAAAATCTAAACATTTTACAAACTTTGTCAGACGCGTCCCTGTCCTCAGGCTGACCAACCATACGGGACAACCTGGACCTCTGTGTTGGTTCTGATCTAGTTTACAAAGACCTGTACATCCTCTTTTTAAGATCTGACCTATACCTGGTTCACAAAGGTCCAGTTTTTTAAACGTTTTCTACAAATCTGTTCCCACAAACAGAGAGTTTCTCATTTAGAAAGCGTGAATCTGAACAGAAGGGTCGAGGGTTTGGTCCATCGTGGCCTCAAAGTTTTGGTTCTTCAGGAGGTTCTTGGTGGCCAGGGCTGCCTTGCGGGTCATGGTGGTGCAGCTGCTTAGGATCTCCTCTGTTTTGGGTCTTGGTGGAACTCTGGGGGCCCCCTCGCTGCTCTTGGACCTCAGTGATTCAGCATCACTGGGGTTCTGACTGGTGGTGGCTTGGTCAGAGGTTTCAGGAGCAAAGGCAGGAGAAGGAAGGGTGGACACAGGGCTCTGGGACAGGGACTGGCTGGACTCACTGTCGGAGGAGAAGCCACTCAAGCTGGACTCGCCGCTCACGCTGGACTTACGGCTGTCGGAGTCAGAGGCGGCTCTCTCAGGACGGGCCTGCTGCCAGGTCTCGGAGAGGACGTCCAGAGACTGGGCCTTGTGGATCCGCCCAGGGACATTTGGTCCACTTCTGTGCTGGGCCTCTTCACTGATGGAGGGTGAGAAGGAAACCTGTGGTTCTCTGGTGGTGGTGGAACTGAGGTTGAGTGTGGAGCTGTGCATCTTCCTCTGCAGGTTGAAGATGCCGACTCGTGGGTTGTTGTAAGGTTTCAGGTACATGGAGGGGACGTAGCCCACTTTACCGTTGGACCTGTAGACGGACAGACAGGTGGACGTTACTTTAATAGACAAAAGTCTGAAATAAAGTTAAGTAGAAAACTTTTTTTTTTTGGACAGAAAACTGCGGAGTTTGTACCTGATGAGCCACCAGCCGTTGTCGGACTTCTTCAGCACCTCCACCACCGTGCCGATGGACACGGACACTTCATCCGCATTCTTTGTAGAGTAGGTTCTGGCAGCGCAGTAAAGAGAACCTGCAGAAGAACAGAAGAGACGTCTGAGCATCGGCTTCATTCAACAAAGAGTCTGAAGTTTTCACCAACAATGTCAAACTGTTAAAAAGTTCACCTCCAGATTGAAATCCTTCGTTGTCATCATCTTCTCCATCCAACATCTCCAGGTAAGGAGCAGGAAACCAGGCCAAACATTTGTCCTCGTTTTCAACCAACCACCAACCTACCAACAAAAAAAACACAAAGATTGAATCAGACGTTAATTTCAATTTGATCTAAAAGTGTTTTTATGATGATGATTTCTTTCAGCTGCTGACCTGCTGGGTCTTTAATCAAAACTTCCACGGTCTCGTCCACGTCCACCTTGAACGGACGGTTCTTGGTGTCCTTGGTCTCGTAGGTAGCGAGGCAGCGGTACGTCTGGGAGATGAACGGGTGGGTGATGTTTCCACCTTGTTGACCGGAGAAGCTGCTCTTGGTCCTGACGCCATCAGAAGATCCATCGTGCGTGTCGGCCATCAGGATCATGATGCTGCAGGAGGTGGAGAAGAGTGGAGGTGAGAAGAATATCTTCACAGGTTCAGAAATGAGAATATAGAAAATATTAAATTTAAAAGTATTTTTTATTTAATGTGATTTTTTTCTCTTTTTTTCCTTCATTTCTCTGCTCCATGTCTCATTCTCTGAGCTTCACTCGTTCACACTGACCTGTTGTTGGTGAAGTCCGACTGCAGGTCCTGTTCTTTTGGCAGGAAGAAGAAAGTGACCTCGGAACTCCGGGCCACATTGGGCTCACACTTGAAGAGTTTGTCGCAGTAATTCTCCAGGAACCTCATCCGCAGCACGGAGCGCTTGGATCCTTTCTGAGGCATGCTGCTCCTTCTGGCCTTTCCTGGAACAACAATCAGTGGAGAAGGTCTTAAGTTCTGGGACATTTTTCTGAACCATTTTGGGGATTCTGGGTTCTAACAAAGTAAAGAAAATCCTCAGCAGAAGTGGAGAGGACGTTCTTTTGGGTTTCTTTAGGTTTTAATGTTCTCACCTCTAAATTTGGGGATCACTCTCTTGTTTTTGTTGAAAGGGTTGAGGTTTGGGAACTTCTTTTTCAGATCCCTCTGTTGAAAAAAAAAAAAAACAATAAATATGTGTAAATTCTAGGGATGTTTCACACACATAACGATCCGATTCATATCTTGATTCACAGGCTACGATCCGATTCAGGAACGATTCATAAAAAAATATTAAACGATCGATCCGATTCGGTTCATTTCGATCCAAAACAATCCAAAGCGATTAATTTGCACACCCCTAACATATATATAGCGTATATTAGGGTTGTAACGATTCACTCACATAACGATCCGATTCATATCTTGATTCACAGGCTACGATCCGATTCAGAAACAATTCATAAAAAAATATTAAACGATCGATCCAGTTCAATCCAAAACGATTAATTTGCACACCCCCAGTATTTTCATATAAATGTTTTTTAAGAAAAAAAAAAAGTATCTTTTCTTACATGCAATCTCCGGAAGTCTTTAAAGGACCTGTAGATGATCAGTTCGGAGCCATCTGACCAGGCCACACTGACCATGAAGGTCTGGAAAAACCAGAATGGAATTAGAAACATTTCAGACTCCAGTCGTTGCTCTGGCTGAAGTCAGGAATGCGGTGAAGGAGCTCACCTTCAGTTTTGGTGCAGCTTTGTGAACAGCTCCGATGATGCGGGCGGTGATGATGAATCTGTCCTCTACGGCCATCGTCTCTGTGTCAGCAGGTTTGGCTGAGATGCTGTGTGGTGTTCAGACCCTGTCTGTTCTCTGTCTGACTGCAGACAACTGACCCTCATTTATACTCCTGAGGAGGAGGAGGAGGAGGAGGTGGAGAGGGTGTAGGAGGAGTCCAGAAACCACCTGAGGCCGGAGAGTTCAGGATGATGTAAACAAGTGTTTCAGAGGTGTGGCAGCAGCAGCAGCAGCAGTAGTGAGTGTAATACTGTCAGAATTTCCAGCAGGAAAAACTTTGAGAAATTATTTATTGTAATATTTTTGCCAACTGGGCAACAAGATCAGATTCACATAATCAGACTTGATCACGTAGTCCAATGAGGAAATGGCACAGAATGGACACCATTGTTTCTTAGATATTCCCTGTTAAATGACATGTAGGCCACGGGTTGCCAGATCTGGGCTAGGTTAGATCCTACACAGTTGTATTTTAGTCGAAAGCCCACTTTACATTTTGAATGAAAACAAAAAAAAAATCCATCTGTGAAACACTGTTTAAAGGAGGGGTGCCCAACAGGTAGATCGGGATCTACCTGTAGATCTCCAAAGGAATGTTGGTAGATCCTGAAGAATAACTAAAAATAAAATAAAAGTACCGTAATGAAAACTACTCATGTAATTCTATTTCAAGATGCTAATCACTGGGCTAAAGTGGGAATCATTAAGGAACTGAGTCAGAGTATATAACACATATGATGCAAAGCCTTCTCTGCTGGCCTAGACATACTTAGAAAAACATATTTATTCATAAATAATTTTGAATAAAATCATATTATTCATTTTTTTATCAATATAAAAAAGTTTTTACTTGTTAAAAGTTGTATAAAAACTTTATCTAATCATATTTCAGCTAGCTAGTGTTGTCAGGCTACATGAAATCTGCCAGTGCCTTCAGAATAAAAAGTAAAGTCTAAGTGTCAAAAAAAACTATAGGCGTCTTAATTTGACGTCGCTGAAGGCCTAAGGTTGAAATGCATGGACAGTAGCTCACAACGCATAAAAAGTGTGGTTTAAAGCAATGTGTTTTATTTCTGGCCACCAGAGGGCACCAGAGAAGCTCAAGGAAGAATAAAACAAGGAAATGGAAAACAGGTGGAGTTCAACTAAACGTACTATCCAAGGTGAGAATGAATGAATGGATGGATCTTCTCCAAGTACAGTGAGGAAATGGAATAACCACAGGTATGAGAGAAGAAGTGATTACGAGAACATGTAGCGAAAGCTCTGGGATGAAACAGGTTTAGGCCAATGTATCTCCTGACCTGCATAGCTGTAGCTCACCATGAAGTTCACCTGGAAGCTTTTATTATCTTGATGTTGATGTTCATGTTAGCATCACCTACAGTACATCTCCAGTCCTTTATAGATGTTCCAACCCATGACCAAGACAATGGAACAGATGAAAACCCAAACCAGTTCATGTGTCCATTGTAAACAGGTGGTTATGTAAAGTTAAATCACTGTCTAGGGCGTGTCCTGCTGAACATTTGCCCTAGACAGTGATTTAACTTTACATAACCACCTGTTTACAATCAACATAGAAAAGAACAAAATAAATAATGGAAGACATGACGTTTTAGTGTCTCTTATCGCCGGGCTGGACCAGTCCAACAGGCCTGTTTGACAGTCCAAGTTTCTAGATAAAAATAACAATGCGTTTCAACTAAACTTCTGTTAAGTAACGATGACTGTAGACTCATTCCTCAACCAACGTGTCTCCACTGTCCCTCTGAACATGTCCAAAAAAATTGGTAGAAAAAAATTCCGTTTTCCTACTTTTTTTTTTTTTTATTAAACAGTGAGAAAATGACAAATGTAGGATCTGATCTCGGCTTGTCCCTTTTTTTCAGGAGTTGTCACAGAGTCAACAATTTCCATCTCCTTTGACTCCAACTACCTCCATGTCCTCCCTCCTGTGAGCTTCTTGCTAACTCCTCCACTCTCATGACTCAATCTTTTCATGCACATATGATCACTTGTCATCTGGCAGCAATATTTCTTATCAGATGTTGGGGAAGTGTGTGTGTGTGTGTGCGTGCGTGCGTGTGTGTGTGTGTGTGTGTGTGTGCGTGTGTGTGTGTGTGTGAATAGTTTGACAGCAGGCAGGTGTCTCTTCAGAGGGCCACAGTAGGGGGTTTCTTCCAGTTCTTCATCAGGTGTCTGTGGACCTCTGGTTGTCCTCTGAAGCCGTGCCAGAACCGTAGACACTCAGTCCACGTGTGGGTGGGCTGAAAGGTCAGGACTGTCCAGTCTGGAGCGTGACCGGGACAGGTGCAGCACCTGAGTCTACCCCGGCACGTGAGGACGCCCCTCCTGCCCGTGACTGTGAGTTGGTCCCAGTGTCTTTAAGGACATGAAGGAGTCAATGACGGTCCCTGCAGCACGGCCAACACTGAACTGTCAAAATACATAAACTTTAAACAGTTTTTCATTGAAAAATGACCTTAGTTCTTAATTAAGAATTAAAAACGGAGAAAGAAAAAGGAAGAATAGATGTCTAATATTTTACGTTTTTCCATCTTTTTCCGTTTTATGCAGTTTCCCTCAGGTGATCTGACTTCTTTAGACTCATGCAAACTCTTGTTTTGGCCAATTTTTTTTTTTCACCTGCTCACGTGCAGCTGCTGGGTGGGGAGCTCTGTTCACCAGGGTCCATCAAACCTGATCTCAGCCATAATGAGATTTTTGTGAGGATCAGCTGAGAGAAGCAGCCACTTGGGATTTAATGAGTCTTTCTGACAGCGTTGACTCAGCGCTGAGACACAAAGAAAAAGAAATTCCAGACTTTCATCACAGCACGACGTGTTTGCTCATTTGGTTTTGTTTGTTCTGGCTTTAACAAGTGTGTCATTGTTGAGAAGAATCCTGAAAACTGATAAGCAACGTTGCCCAGTTCATCCTCCAGGAACACTTTGTATTTCCTTCAGTTTTCTGACACATAAATTGTCAAAAAAAGATTTATTTATTAGGGATTTATAAGAAAAAAAACCCATTGTCCTTTTACCATCGTGGAAATAATAAAGCTACTGTGATAAGGTACCAACACCCTTGACCGGAACGCAGCCTGAAACTTGTACGGAGCTGCGTGAGGGGTTCACCATTGTCTAAAGTATGTTTTATCTCAGTGTGATGATTCCATAAAAGCTCTTTATTGAGGATAATAAAAACCTGATTAGGTTTTATGTTGTGACCGGACCATGGTCTGGGTGATGGCTTCGTCCCCGTGAAGACCAGTGAAGACCACTGACCAGGAGGCACTGACTTTGGTAAAAGTCAGGAAATTAAAGAAAATCTCTGGCAAACAGTTGGTAGAAGATCTGCTCCTAAAACTTCTGGAGTCAGGGTCTTCATTACCAAACAAGGAAGTAAAGAAATGCAGCCCCGGGTCTTTGTGGTGAGGGATGAGGAGAATGGATCGTGTTAATGAGTGAACCAGTGGGAAAAAACGCTGGTACTGAGGTTATGGTAAGAGGACAGAGGAGGAAAAACGGAACGAAAAAAACACTCAGTGACCGTAAGACTTTACTAGATTGCAGTCAGACAATGAAAAGTTTATGGTCGTCATTACTGCCCCTGACAAACAAGGGCGCCTCCTTCAGGAAGCTGAGCAGTACACAAAGGCACTAAATGTTTATGGGTTATAAAATGATAAAATAAAATCTTTTTACTGTCCACATGAATAACCCTTTTGAATAAACTAGTTTTTCCTACCCCAAATATTCATGATAAATACAAGGTTTTTTGATTTTTTTACATTTTTTTTTACCCGTACTACAAGACCCCCAACTTTGGACAAGCTTTAACGCTTTTTTTTTTTTTTTTACTATTTTTATCCAATCTTTTGGTTTCTGTTGTTGCCTTTTACGGCTCATTTTTATATAATCCTTCTCATTTTATTTTATTATCCATATATACTGTATATATATTTTAATATAAAGCTTCCTGTTGTTAGAGTTATTTTTCAAAATTTTTTTTTGCTCCTTAAATTTGTGATTTCACTGTTAGTTAAGTTTAGGTGGAAAGTTGTCCACCTATGTATATAAATATATATACAAATATAATGATAAAAGGAACTCTTTGTACTATCCAAATTTTTCCTGTAATAGGAGAGAACTTTAAACTTGGACAAGCTTATGTCCTTTTTTAAAAAAAAAAAATTTATATATGTATATATATATTTTTATCCAATCTGTTTCTGTTTTCGCCTTTTACAGGTCTTTTTTAATACAATTTTATTTTAACGAATTTAATTTATTTATAAAGGTTTTTTCCTTCCTACCTTATATCTGTAATTTCAAGTAATTTTTTTGTTTAGGTGGAAACTTGTCCTGTCATACATATAAATGTAAATATATATATGTAGTCTAAATCTATGTTTTGTGTTTTTTTAATCTTGTTGCTACTGGCGTTTCAGGTTCAATATTGTAAATGTCCTTTTCTCTCTTTGTTGTTTTTTTTTTATTTTTTTATTTTGTTGATTCCTAAAATGTGAAAAATAAAAACGTCTGAAGCACTGCAGGAATGTGTTGATGGATCCGATGTAAAAAAAAAAGTGACGCAGAGTTTACGGCACCAGGTTTAATTGAATGACTGCTTTATCTGAAGCAACATTTATGATCATTACGCCTCAGACATGTGATTAAAACCATAAATGTCTTCTTCCCAGGAGTTTCAGCTCCAGGAGAATGATCTTTTCTCAGAAACAAGGCCTGGTCCTTCAACCCACGCAGTGACGACACAGTGGTGGAGGTCTGAGGACAGTGTGGACGTGACCTCCGTGAGGACGTCTGATCACACCGGGACAAAAGATCGTGTCCACTTATTAGTTTACAATGTGATCTGGGTGGTGGTCATGGACACTGCTGCACACGTGGCCCGATATACAGTATGTATAATAAATGTATATTTATAAACATAATAAAATGTAGAAATCACTTAAATTATGACCTCATGCCATAAAATCTAAATTTCCATTTTGTCAAAGGCCGAGTTTGAAGGAAAAGAAAAAACAATTCATTGTTTCCAACCTCGTCCATGTCTCGACTTTATTTTCTATTTATTTCATTCATTAAAATCAACATGGTAAAAAAAAAACCTTTTGATGGAAAACATTAAATTGTCAGGATGAACACAACTTTTGAACAGTCCTGCACATGGCATTGAATCTGTCTGTCTGTCTGTCTGTTTATTTATCTGTCTGTTGGTTCGTTCATCTGTCCATTTGTCCATCTATTATTCCATTTTTCTATCTGTCTGTCTGACTGGTCGATCATCTGTCTGTGTATCTATCTATCTGTGTGTCTGTCTGTGTGTCTGTCTGTCTGTCTATTAATTAATCTGTTGGTTCGTTCATCTGTCTATCTACCGATCTATCAGTCTATTTGTCTGTCTGCCTGCCTGTCTATCTGTTATTCTATCTATCTGTCTGCCTGCCTGTCTATCTGTCATTCTATCTATCTGTCTGCCTGCCTGTCTATCTGTCTTTCTACCTATCTGTCTGTCTGACTGTTCGATCATATGTCTATCTATCTGTCTGTCTGTCTGTCTGTCTATTTATCTGTTGGTCCGTTCATCTGTCTATCTATCAGTCTATTTGTCTGCCTGCCTGCCTGCCTGCCTTGCCTGTCTGTCTTTCTATCTATCTGTGTGTTTGTCTTTATGTCTGTCTGTCTATTTAAATATCAGTCTGTCAGGTTATTTATCTGTCTGTGGGTCTGTCTGTCTGTCTGTCTGTTTCTTTGTTCGTGTCTCTAGCCCATCTATGTGTCTGTCTATTTATCAGTCAGTCAGTCAGTCTGTCTGTCTGTTTGTTTGTCTGCCTGTCTGTCTGTTTCTTTGTTCGTGTCTCTAGCCCATCTGTCTGTCTGTCTATTTATCAGTCAGTCTGTCTGTTTGTTTGTCTGTCTCTCTGTCCATCTGCCTGTCTATCCTCCCGTCTGTAGTATGGCCTAGTGTCCAGAGAATCAATCTGAACGACAGATCTTTATTCCATCTTCTCACATTCATTACAGACACAGATATGAAGATGATCTTCATCCATGAAGGTTGTGTCCACGGTCTGTTCTGATGGGACTGAGTCTCTTCCTGAAGGCCACGCCATAAATGCGAACAACATCTCCGAAACCAGTAACTCTGTCTGCCCAGCGGGGGCAGCATTGTTTCCTTTAGTTTCATTAATTGACTCGAGGTTTGGTTTCTTGTTGGACCAGGATTTACTTCAGCATTAAAATTAATCTGTAACTGAACTGAGGCCAAATTAAAGCTAATGCTGCTGTTGGGAAACAGCTCTGAGACAACACACACACACACACACACACACACACACCGCACGGGTGTGTCAGTGGGTCACACCCGTGTATTTACAGTAGGTCATGTAACAGTGGAATACCAGGAATGCTTCTCCTTGTTGGAGTGAAGTCGCTCCATCATCGGCGTACAGTGAAAGCCATTGTTTTCCACTTCTATCCTTTTCTCAGCGACTCCCCGTGTTGGACAGATGTGTCACTGTGATCTTAAAGGAAACACCCGACAAACATCTCTGAAACTCCCAAAATGGAAACCTTTTTCACCCTAAGGATTAACCTGAGCGTCCGACTGTCCAACCAGTCTTCTGAAAGCATGAACGTCCAATGTCTTGGTCCCTCAGTGGTCCATATACTGTAAGTGATCTTAGGCAAAATAATTAAACCTGAGTTTGTCGATGCAGATTCTCGGTCATCCAGGTCATGGTCAAGGTTAAAGAGTTAAGTCCAGGCAACTGGACATTCAGTTTTTTGAAAACGTTTCTCCTCTGATCCAAGAGTCTTCTTCAGGTCTAACTGTCAGTGAGGAGTAACAGAAGTTCTGTCCTGTGAGTGAGGAGGAAGGGGAGTTTCAGGTCCCTCCTGTTGGGTGGACCAGGGGTCACCTGTGAAGTGTGGTACCAGTGGTTGGGTTGGTATTGATGGGTCGTTACCGTCATTGTTGGAGTGGTTCTGGTCACACGGCTCGTTAATATGTGAAACTGGTTGATGAGGGTGGAATCTTTTGGGTGTGGTCCCTAAAGTGTCTTTGTAGGTGGGTGGAAGGTTATGTCTCAAACCACCACCTCTGTTGAGGGATGGTTTTTCCAGGTGGACAAAGATGTCTTCTTGAACACCTCTATCAAACCATCTGTCTTCTCTGGCCAAGATCTGAACATCTTGGTCTTGTTGAGCGGCTGAGTCCTGACCTGAGGTGTTGGACCTTCTATGTTGGACTGTGTGTCTGTGTAGTGGCTGCTTGGTCTCCCCAATGTGGAGGTCCAAACACTCCTCACTGGACTGAATGGCATAGACCAGGTTGTCCAGCTTGTGTCTTTGGGATGAACCAGTTTCTGTCTCAGGGTGTTGCCCGGTTTGAAATGCATGTTACGTCCCTTTTCATGCATGTGAAAAGGGAAAAAAAACTCTTTAACCTAAAGCCTGAGATTGTTTGTGATTGTCTTTATGAAGAGTCTCAGTCCTCCAGGTCAAGGTTAAAGACTTTGGACAACTGGACATAGAACATTTCTAGAAAAACTTCCATCTCTCACCCATAGGCTTCCTCAGTTCTACCTGTTGGTGGGCTGAAGTTAGAAGAAGTTAGAAGAAGTTATATACAGTGGCAGTGACAAGAGGGAGCAGGTGCTTCAGGTCCCTCCTATTGGGATAAAGAGGACATCCTGGAGACACCATCAGAAAATGAGGATCTGATGTGTCAACTGTCTCTCTTGTTGAGACCGGCAGCTGAAGTTTTTCCTTTTTTCTACCCTGCTCCTGTGGAGGAGTTGTTTGTTCTCCACATGTTCTCCCCATGTTCTCCCCATTTAACAGTTACTGTATTTACACTGTATCTGTGTGTCTGCCTATATGTCTGTCTGTCTGTCTGTCCATATCTGTTTGTCCGTTAGTCTGTCTGTCCGTCAGTCTTTCAGTCTGTGCAAATGTCTGTCTGTCCTCCTGTCTCTCTGTCCAACCGTCTATCTGTCTGTTATTCTGTCTGTCTGTCTGTCTGTCTGTCTGTCTGTCTGTCTATCTATATGTCTGTCCATCTCCCTGTCCATCTGTCTGTCTATGAATCAACTATCTATCCAGCTATCTGTCTGTGTGTCTGTCTAACTATCTGTGTGTTTGTCTGTCTATCTGTCTGTCTATCAATCATCTATCTATCCAGCTACCTGTCTGTCTCTTTGTCTCTCTGTCTGTCTAACTATCTGTTTGTCTGTCTGTCTTTCTGTCAATTTGTCTATCTGTCTGTTATTCTGTCTGTCTGTCTGTCTATCTATGTACATGTCCGTCTGTCCGTCTGTCCGTCTGTCTGTCTGTCTTTCTGTCTGTCCGTCTGTCTATCAATCAATCATCTATCTAGCCAGCTATCTGTCTGTCTGTCTGTCTGTCTATATGTCTGTCTGTCCATCTCTCTGTCTATCTAACTCTTTGTTTGTCTGTCTTTCTGTCTGTCTGTTATTTTGTTTGTCCGTCCAACTGTCATCTCTCTATGTGTCTGTTGTCTCTTATACACATCTAGATGTGTATAAGAGACAGGCCTTACTCTAGTTCCCTTCCACTTCTTACTTTCCCACTTAAAGCCACGTCCTCCACCACCACTCGCCCCACCAGCCCCAAAACCCTGACAAGCTTTTCCCCTGTCTCTTATACACATCTGGAAAAGGTCAATCTTGACCTTGTTGATGAAAGTGTCTTGGATTCATGTCAGTAGAGCGTGCGACAGCCACACTGGTTGTTTTTTTATGCTGCTGACTGGATGACCTCTGTTTTTTCCTGGATTGTGTTAGTAAAGTACCATATTAAAATCTAAATCTGTTTGTCTGTCTGTCTTTCTGTCAATTTGTCTATCTGTCTGTTATTCTGTTTGTCTGTCTGTCTATCTGTGCACATGTCCGTCTGTCCGTATGTCTGTCTGTATGTCTGTCTGTCCATCTCTCTGTCTATCTAACTCTTTGTTTGTCTGTCTTTCTGTCTGTCTGTTATTTTGTTTGTCCGTCCAACTGTCATCTCTCTATGTGTCTGTCTGTCTATCTCTCTCTCTGTCCAACTGTCTGTCTCTCTGTCCATCTAACTATCTGTTCTGTCTGACTGTCCGTCCGTCCAACTGTCGTTTCTCTATGGGTCTGTGTGCCTGTCTGTAATAATACAATAATACATTTTATTTCAGGCACCTTTCTGTCACCCAAGGACACCGTACAGTCCACAGTAAGGACACAGTTGAGATAAAAACCATTTAAGAGATTTAAAAACTATCGAATGTTACAATGAAAATGAAATGTTTAACAGATGGGTTTTTAGTGGACATTTAAATTGTGACAGAGTGTCTGTGGTTCTGATAGTAGAGGGGAGAGAGTTCCAGAGATGGGGAGACGGAAGGTGGGGACGGTCAGGTGAACAGAGGAGGGTGATCAGAGTGAGCGAGAGGGGACGGACACATGGAGAAGATCTGATAAATATGTGGGTGCAAAAGTATGGAGAACTTTGAATGAGAGCAGAAGGATTTTGGTTGAGATACGAAGCTTAATGGAGTGAAGATGCTGTAGGACAGGAGTGGTGACGAGGCGGTGGACAAGGAGTGAGGGAGGGACGGAGGCGGTTGATGTTTCGCAGGTGGAAATATGCAGAACGGGTGAGGGTGTTGATGTGAGATTGAAAAGATTAGAGATAGAGTTATTTTGTCCAAAGGGACAAAATGAAACTCACTACAGAGAGACTGAAAGATAGAATCACATTGAGTTTTTTATTCTATTTTTTTCTTTTACTACTGTGTGCTGTGACTGGAGTGAGTGGACAGACTCATCACAGAGAGTAGGTCAGTGGTGAACTGGGGACACTGTCAAGTGTCTTCAGAAAATATTGATTCAATGTTTCACAGAAACTGTCAAAGACTTGGCAGTCACGCTCTGGTGAGTCTCCAAGAAGACCGGTTCCAAACCAAGGCAGTTACGTGACAACGGCAATTTCTTCCTAAACCTTACCTTCATTCCTATAGGTGACGTCTCCTCCTCCTCCTCCTCATCATCATCATCACAGGCCTGGAGGACAGGACATAACTGCAGACCCAACAAAGACCTCGTCCTTGTAGGTGAGAAGAAAACAAAGAGGATTCTTTTAAAGCAGGGATTCTTAATTCTTAAGGGAATTTTATTTATTAAGCTAAAACATGAGTCAATTTTAATCAAAAACAACATATTTGTTCCGGTTTGCAAATCACGTTAAAATAATAATTATTACAATATAAAGGTAGTATGTTGCTGCATCTGATTTTGTGTGTGCTACCAAAAAAATTCGAGTTTGAGATTATAATATATTTTTGTTGTTCACTAGAGCTAACAAGCTAACCGGTCCCACGGCCCTCGCGAACAGCAACAAACAAGAGATAGATACAAGAAGTACAAAAAAGACATTACAAAAGGAACAATATGGGCGGGGTTGAGATATGTACAACCAGGACAGTGAACAATATGTGTTAGTAGGTAATGTTAGTAGTATTCATACACATGAAAGTAGGAAGCTTAATGCTAGCAGTATTAGTATCTTAAATGGTAGTCAATGCTGTTGAGTCACAATCTCAATTGTTGTTGTTATCATATTTCATTATGACAATATAACGTTATTATAGTTTTAGTTAGCAATTCTAATAACTTCATTATTTTGTGTATGTATATGTGTATACCTGCACACACACGTACATATATATCTGCATACAAACACATCCAGTTGTACATATGCCTGCGCATACACACACACCTATACACATATATAGGCACATATATGTCCAAACAGTATGTTGGTTCACATACATATACACACAAATACATACACATGTTACCTAAGCCAACGTATATCCATTACATGAGTGTACCCACACACATATATATATATATATATATATATATATATAATATACATAGATGTATACTCACATGCATATCTACACATACAGCTAAAATATCCCGTGCATTGTGCGATGTGCGGCACATAAGGTGTACAAATACATTAGTAACACACACTAAGGACATAGGATATGCTATATTATAAGGTGTTGTAACTATATATATAAAGTATATATATATATATATATATAGAGAATATAATAGTATAATGAAATATAGTAGCAGTTCAATCAAGATTGCGGTTTGTCTATACAGGACTGTACAGTATTGCAGAGTTATTGCTTGAGCCCCGTCCCCACCCGTCGTTTGTACCCTCTTCTCCCCCTCAGAAAACAGTTAAACAGTTTGCAGACGCTGAAAGACCTGAGTCTCCGCAAGAAGTAGAGCCTGTCTCTTATACACATCTGAGAAGATCTGATAAATATGTGGGTGCAAAAGTATGGAGAACTTTGAATGAGAGCAGAAGGATTTTGGTTGAGATACGAAGCTTAATGGAGTGAAGATGCTGTAGGACAGGAGTGGTGACGAGGCCGGTGGACAAGGAGTGAGGGAGGGACGGAGGCGGTTGATGTTTCGCAGGTGGAAATATGCAGAACGGGTGAGGGTGTTGATGTGAGATTGAAAAGCCCTCTAGATGTGTATAAGAGACAGCTCTAATCATTTCCTCAATACCTTTCTACAGTGTATTACTTACAGTACACCAGTGTGTGCTACGTGACCACACCGTTAGCTACAGTCGGAATCCACATCGTTTAATAATTGGGCCAAAACTTACCGTAAACGTTACCGTACCATGAATGGGCCGAGAGACCCATGTTTGGTATCCAGACCCTGTCTCTTATACACATCTCCCCATCGGTCGTTTGTACCCTCTTCTCCCCCTCAGAAAACAGTTAAACAGTTTGCAGACGTTGAAAGACCTGAGTCTCCGCAAGAAGTAGAGCCTACTCTGTGTCTTTTTGTAGAGTTGCGTGGTGTTATGTGCCCGATCTAACCTGTTGTCCAGCCACAGCCCGAGGTATTTGTAGGTCTGCACGACCTCCACCTCCTCCCCGTCGATAAGGACCGGCCTCTGTTTTGGTTTTGATTTCCCGAAGTCGATGACCAGTTCCTTGGTCTTAGAGGTGTTGAGCTGTAGATTGTTGGATTTGGAACATTGGTGCAACACTGAAAATTTTTCACGGCCCTCTAGGGGGCGCTTGCGGCCCAGTGGTTCAGAATCCCTGTTCTAGAGCACCTGATGAATGTAGGGAGTTACCAGCTCATCCAGCTCACCTGGTCCTCGGTCTTCCTGGTCTTCTCACATCGGTCTGTGTCTGAGCTGCACGTAGGCACAGGTTGCGTTTCCTGGAAGGTTGTTACTCATTGGAAACGAGATGGACGTGAACAGGTTTTCTTGTAAACACAGCAGGAAATCAAATTGTTTTCTTCTTGTCAGTTCTGATCCAGGTCACGACGGAAGTGGGTCAACCACACACACACACACACACACACACACACACACACACACAGGAGGCTAATTATTCTTAGATCAACCGTTGGCTGCACCTACTGTTGCACAAGCAGTCGTTCTGTAACTGTAACCCAACACTGGGCACTTTGATACGACTGGACCAGATGTGTAGGTCAGGACCGGACCACATGGGGGACTAGAACATGTCTTCTCCTCTCAGTTTGTCCTTTTTTTTCAGGGGTTTCCACAACAAGTCAACAATGTCCATCTCCCCCTGTCCTCTCCATCTCCTCTGACTTCCTCTTTGTTTAATGTTGACTCATCACCTTCTGTAAATAGAATTCTGTGAAGCTCAGTTACCAACAGCGCCACTTTGCTACAACACCTTTCTTCCTCCTTTGTTTTCTGTAAGGAGCTTTAATATCCTGAATCAGCCCAAAGGCACGTCAACCATCCTGGACAAGAAACAATGGGTTTCATTTTACTTCATCTGAAGAAACTATATAAATAGAATCACGTTTTCTTTTACGCCCTCCTGGTCCTTTTCCAACTAGGTGGGTCACTTTACACACTCTAATCATTTCCTCAATACCTTTCTACAGTGTATTACTTACAGTACACCAGTGTGTGCTACGTGACCACACCGTTAGCTACAGTCGGAATCCACATCGTTTAATAATTGGGCCAAAACTTACCGTAAACGTTACCGTACCATGAATGGGCCGAGAGACCCATGTTTGGTATCCAGACCAACAGAATTGTGAGATATTGTCATGTGATAAATGAACATTGATTGTGATTGATTTGATTGGTCCAGAGTTGAGCCTGGACGTGATCTCAGTCTGTTAATTGTACAACAGGGGACTCAAACTTGCGGCCCGTGGGCCATTTGGGGCCAGTGGAACTATAGTTTGTGGCCCCGACCTAGATGTGAAGTGGTTGACATTGATTTTATTTCCACAGACTGTGTACTTTACCAGAGATTGTGTACTTTACCAGTTATTATTATTATTATTTCTACTTATTTGCAGTGTTGTATTTTTTTCTTTAGTAAAATACTTTTTTCACCTTTTGTATTTAACATTGAAAGCTGATGCGGCCCTTTGTTGAACCGACAGTGGGGGCAGTATCCCCTCAACTTGTTTGAGTTTGACGCCTTTGCTGTACAAGGAGTAACGCTGCCCCCTGCTGTTAGCTATGGGCTAAACTTCTGGGTTTTTTTGTCGTATTTTCTGGCTGTGCGAAATGAGGCTGTAAAAACTTTATTGGTGATGTAAAAAAAAAATGATTGTAATTTTTCTTAACAGCAACTGCCAACCAGTAAACACCACTGACTTTAACCGTAAACAGACCATGTGACTACCAAACAGTGTTTTGTTTTTTAAAATCAGAATCAAGGTAAAAAAATATTTTTTTTACCAATATTCAATTTTCTCAATGTTGTCCAAATACTTAATCTTTGCTGTTGTTTGCCCCCAAACTGAGGTAAAAGTCCCTAAATCTGTGGTATTCCAGAAACCCAGTTTTTTTTTTTTTTTTGAGATTTTTGGATCCATTTCATAAGAAAAACCGATATTGATCTTAGCGCTATTACCATGCATGCTAATGCTATTAGGGGTTCATAATATCAGCCGATCAACATTATCAGACATCCCTAATTTTAACATTTATTTATGCTTTTTTTTTAGGGGAGGACGATTGTTATATTTATACATATTTACTTTGTTTTCTAAAATGTCAGTATTTCAACATATTAAAGTACTGGTGTACTCCTACTGCAAGGCTCAACTGTGCCCTCTAGTGGACAAACTTTTTCCCCCGATTTATATAATATGTTAGTACAGTATGTTAGCCTTAACTCTACACTTTAGTGTTTTTAATAATTATTTCTTCTGATGTTACCGCAGAACCTGAGCTCCTGTCTTCTCCTGGCCTTAAATCAACTACATCTTCTATGGAGTTCCATACAGAACGGTGAGGAGTTCTCTGCATACATGTGTATATTACAGTAAGTTTGACATTTATGTATTATGTATTAGTTGAATTTACATCTGGTGTAAATGTAAAGAAGTTAAAATGGTGTAAATGTGAGAGGTTGACCACACATGAAGAAACACAGGACTATTTTTTTTTCTTTTAAATCCATTTCTTTACAGTCACTCATTTGACCAAACCTGGGCTTTTATTCTCAAACAAACACACACGCGCATGATCTGCTTAATACACATTTCTGATGTCTAAAAAGATGGCACCATCACTGGGAAATGGAGGGTGGGGTCCGGAGAGTCATGATCTTTCCACAAAAATACCTTTGTCATCAGTCAACATAGCATAGGTTCATCGCTCTCTCTGTTTTTAACATAGATTCTCTTATTTATAAGGATAGAATAAAACTCTGTGAAAACTGAAGGTTAAATCATGTGGGGAGCGTGCCGTGTCCATAGTGTTGCATAGTTGAGGAGCGGAATGTGGGGGTAATAATTTATAAAGTACAAGCAGGGAGGGGGAAACGCTCAGGGTGTATTGCAGTAAAAAGGGAAAAAATAAAAGACTTTTCTTGCTTGTTTTTGTTTTTGGCTCCATATCCGTAAAGACAAGTCGAAAAGCTTCAGTTTCAAACCTGAACTTGTGTGTGAGTGTGTGAGGAATCGTGTTATTTTGTGCAAAAACATTTACACAGTACAGAATCCACAGCACTCTGGTGTGAGAATGAGAAACCTTCGAGCTCTTTTTGTATATATATATATAAAGACAGGAGAAAGCTTATTTCTGTGTCACTCTACCCTTTCAAAATAAAACGATGCCACATTGTGTCCATCATCATCATCATCATCATATTATTCATTGTCATCCTGTTGGCAGGCAAAAAGAGTCAGCTTAGCTTTTAAAAAACACAATACTGTTAGACGTGAACTAGGAGGCAGATTAAAAGTCCAGGAGTAATCTGTAATCCAGAGTCACTCCAGTTTTCAGCTCTGCAGTGCAGACTCCTCACAGGAATCCTTGTCCAGGTCAAAGAAATGAGTCCCATTCCATGTGGGCTGGATGAAAGCTGGTTGCACAAATCATTAGGCTGATGGTTTAAAGTGTCGTCCAGATGGATTTCTTAGCTTTTTTTTTTTTTTTTCATTTTAACCAGGCGGTAAAAACACAGAAGCGGGTCCGAGGTTGGACCCGGACCCAGACCCAGTCTTTGCTGCTGGTTTACAGGCTCCAGCCAGGGAGCAGAACTGACCTCGCGTACATTCATGTGTCCAGTCCTCTTCACTCCTTTATTTCAACATCACGTCCTCCTCAGTTTTTCTCTCTCTTCCTCCTCAGTAACCTCTGCAGAAACTCTGCTCTGCTCCAAAGAAGACTTTGTCCAAAAAGGAGAAAAGAAAAAAGAGGAACAGAAATGGGGAAAAAAAGAGAAATCCAGGAGGTGGACCAGGGTCACCGGAACTCATAGATGGACGCACTGTGCTCAGGGACGTGGGTGAGGTTTAAGGACTGGTACCTGTGAAGAAACAACAAAAGGTAAGAATATTAAAAATCATCTTCTTCTCCTTTCTTCTTGTCCCCTTTTTAGGTGTTTCCACAGCGAGTCAACAATTTCCATCTCCCCTGTCCTCTGTATCCTCAACTCTAACGCCAACCGCCTCCATGTCCTCCCTCACTGCATCCATCAATCTCCTCTTTGTCTCCTACCTGGTAGCTCCATCTCTAGGATCATATTTCTGCCAATGTAACCACTGTCCCTCCTCTGAACATGTCCAAACCATCTCAATCTGTCTTCTCTAGCTTTTTCTCCAAACTTTCCTGTCTGTGTTGTCCCTCTAATCACCTCATTCCCGATCTTGTCCACCCTTGTCTCTCCTAAAGAGAATCTCAGCATCTTTAACTCCTCCACCTCCAGCTCTGTCTCCTGTCTATTCCTAGTGTCTCTAATCCATCCATCATGTCTGGTCTCACCACTGTCCTGTGAACCTTTCCCTCCACCTTATCTGACTCTCTTCTATCTCAGATGTCTTCTGGCTTTTTACTCCAGTTGCTCCATCCTGAAAAAAATGTCCCAAGTATTTCTCAGTGATTTACCATTCAGAGCTCCTGTGGTAGTAGTAGCCCTCAATAGTGGCTGTAGATTTCTGAAAGCAGATGTAGTAGAATCCAGCGAAGGACGCTCCGCTGATGTCTTTGATTGTGTGATCGGGGACCAGGAACTGCTCCTGCAGGGGGCGAGAGCACAAGAGCTGAGGTGAGGGGTGTCCTGAATAAAGTGAGATGATGGCACCATGGCAGCATCTTACCTTCCATCGCATAAAAATAAAGTCCGAGTTCTTCAGGTCTTCATAATCAAAATCATCAGAGTTGAATGTCTTTGCGTACTGGTAGAACGCCTCGAACTTGGCCTTTGATTAAAGTTGAAAACACAAACAAAGTAAATCAGTTAACAAATAAGAAACAACTAGAAGAAAACCTACAGAGGTGGAGGTTTGGACTGGAGAGAAGAGGAATGAAGGTCAGTGGTAGCAAGACAGAGCAATGGTGAGGTTACAAAAGCAGAGGTGGAGAAGGTGGAGGAGTTTAGATACTGAAGACCATCTGTTCAGAGCAGTGGAGACTGAGGAGAAGAATAGAGTGGAGTCAGGATGGAACAACTGGAGAAAAGAGTCAGGAGTGATCTGAGATAGAAGAGAGTCAGCTAAGGTGGAGGGACAGGTTTACAGGACAGTGGAGAGACCAGCCATGATGGATGGATTAAAGACACTAGGAATAGACAGAAGACAGGAGACAAGAGTTGGAGGTGGAGGAGTTAAAGATGCTGAGATTCTCTTTAGGAGAGACAAGGATGGACAGGATCAGGAATGAGGTGATTAGAGGGACAACACAGACAGGAAGGT
>JAFBJS010013697.1:0-45339 GCA_016785265.1 Paraplagusia blochii
CACACATATATACACATATATACACATATATACACACATATATACACATATATACACATATATACACACATATATACACACATATATACACATATATACACATATACATATATACACATATATATTCTATTTTTTAAATGTAAAATTCTGTTATTAATATTATTTTCCAAATTTACAGATCACAGAGATCGCTACGTGGAGAGCCGCTATTGCCCAAATCTGACCCTCTGGCCTCTATCGTTGCCGCTGAACCCCTAGTCCAGGGTAACACGATCCATGAAAAATCACAGAGACAGAGAGAAGATGAAGACGAGGCTATACTTTTCGCCACGCAAGAGGGAGAGAAGACTTATTCCAAAGTGAAAGTTTTAAAGAGACGAGTTGACGTCCAGGCCCCGAGTAACAAGGCACCGGACGTTGAGTTCATTTTATCTGAATCAGAGGAGGAAACATTTGAGTCTGTGTCAACATCTGAGAAAAGAGGAAGAAAACAAAGGTAAATAAAACAACTTTACTTTCTTTCAATGTGTTTACATGTTACAAAACGTTTATGCATCAGACATACTGTACTTTAATTTTTTTTTTTTTACATCAAAAGTGAGCATGAGAAGGACTCTAAAGACAAAGACTGCTGCTATACCATAGGCAAAAGATCCTCCAAAGTCTCACAATAACTCATACAATCTTTATTCGAACATACGCTTCTATAGCTCGAAACACACAGTTGTAAAAAAAATAAAATCATGTCAGACTATCAACAGTGTATTCCAAATGAACTATAAGGAATTGAATCAAAATGCTATTTGATTAGAATAACAGACCAGTCCTCTGCAACCTTTAGAAAACGCACTCCAATGTTTTCAAAACGGCCAGAATGAGTCGGTCCAACAGGACCGGCAGCTGCAGAAGGACCAGCAGCAGCAGGACCACCAGCCTCAGCAGGAGCAGGTGCAGCAGGACCACCAGCAGCAACAACAGCAGGACCACCAGCAGCAGCAGGACCAGCTTCACGGAAGGTCTTTGGTACAGCATCAAAATGAGGTTGTCACGTGCCGAGAACCATTTACACTGAGCGCAGAATTATTAGGCAAATGGGTATTTTGACCATATTATCCATTTTATGTATGTTGTCCCACTACAAGGTGTATAAGCTTAAAAGCTTACTCCTGAATAAGTATATCAGGTGATATGCATCTGTGTAATGAGAAGGGGTGTGTATCCTGCCTGCGCTAACTACGAGTCTTCCTAACCCTCCTTCTCCTTGCCGGTGTGATGTTTTCATCAGCAAAAGGCAGCTCGGAACAGTCATTTGTCTCAGTCTCACCATTAAACACCTGAGGGCTCTGCCTTTGGCTCTGGGACCTTGTCACCACCATGCTGACTGGTTGAGTGGTTTGCACCAGCTCAGGCAGGACCAGAATGTCTTGGCCAATGATGACAGGATGACTTAGTCCCTCAACTACCCCAACTGTCATTTGGTAAGTCTGGTCTTTAACTTTGAGGTAGACTTCAGCTACAGGATACTCATGCTCATCCCCGTTTACACACAAAACTTTTAGTCTTCCACCCGGTACCAAGTCTCTTTTCTCCACTAGGTGGGGCTGTACTAGTGTCTGTGTGCTTCCTGTGTCTAGCAGGGCAACCGTGGTCTTCCCATTAACCACAACGGGTGCAGTCTGTAGCCTCCCTACAACCCTTGTGTCCCCTTCTTCTGGTCGTGGTATACAGGAATGGCTAGAGGGCTTAGGCTTCCTATGAGGACAGTTGGACTTAATGACCCTCCTGATGGCAGTAATAACAGATCACTGACCCCCTGGAATTCTGTGCAGGAACATTCAACCTAGGTTTAACTGATGGCGGTGAACTCTGGGCAGGCAGCCTACGGGGCTCTCCAGTCTTTGAACCACTTCCATACCCACATCCTTCAGACCTACCTTGTGCTGCTGGTCTTGGGTGGGCCTCCATCCGGAAGGTTTTGTGTCCACTCCGTGCCGCCATGAAGTTCTCCACCAACTCTGCTGCTCGCTGACCATCCTGGGGGTTGTGTTCCTTCACCCAAACTCTGATGTCTGGCGCCAAGGTCCGAAGAAATTGATCTCACAGACCTCCCTAACCGTCTTGCCTGCTGGTCGAATCCACTTGTTGAAGAGATCCTTGAGGCGGGTGTACAGCTCCCGAGGTGCCTCTCCAGGCCTGATGTCCGGCTCATGGAACCTCCTCCGATACACCTCCTCATTTATCTCATATTTCATGAGTATGGCCTCCTTCACGCTGTCATAATCCATGGCATTCTCCATGTCCATTGCCACATAGGCACAGCGTGCTCGGCCAGACAGGTAGGGCACCAGCAACACGGCCCACTCCTGTCTTGGCCAGCGGTACGCTGTGGCCAACCGCTCAAATGTCATTAAATATTGTCCTATATCATCCCCTTCCTCAAGCCCGGGGATGGCATCTCTGGACCAAGTCACGGCCACTGCTGCTACAGGTGCAGGTCCTTCGGCTGCTGGTACCGGTGCTGCTGCAAGATCTGGGGGCACTGGTGGTGCTGGAGCGCCCCCCGGTGGTGCCTGAAGACCTGGATGAAGACCCGCTGGCGGTTGCAGCTGACGCCTACGGTATCCACATCCACATCATCCCGAAGCATCCACATCATCCTGAAGACGATTGAGCTGTGCCTGGACATCCCCCCAGCGCTGCTCCTGCCTCACCGCTTCTCGGTTCTGGGCCTGCAGACTCGGGATCAACAGCTGATGCAGTGTGGCCAGATCACACTCCTCTGGCTCCTTTCCACCGGCCACTTTGTTTCACTCGACCTCGACTTCTTCCGTCCAGCTTCTCGGAAGGTGCCACAGATCCCACTTCTGACACCAAATGTGAGGGACCGAGCGGACTCCCCACATAAAGGGATCAGGGCAAACCGGAAAAGGTGGTAAAGTCAAGCACGAGCGGAAGATTTTCGCTTTGACAAGCAGGATAGTTTTATTTACTTAAAACAGCAATCAGTCAAAACACTATGTACATTAAACAGCAAACAGCCATTCTTCACAGGAGAATCAGTCATAACACTCCATACTCTTACCCCCTTAGAGACCACTGAATGTCCCTTATATAATGCAGCCTGACTAGGCCTAATTGGGATAAACCATTACATAGGGTAAACCCTTCACACCAATGGCTTAAAATACATCAATACAATACAGTATCTAGCAGATAGCACTTAATACATTCATATTGACATCATTTACATTATTCACACTGGTTAACACACTACACACATATTATTTACACTACCATTTACACCTATATACAATTATCCATACCTACAAACACCCCTGTGCATAATGGGCTGTGCCCCCCTCTCTGGCCCCGCGCTTGATAAACAACGCCCCTGCAGCGGCGTGCGCTTCTGCACAGGAACGTTGCATCCGGACAGCGAGGTGAGTGTGGCTGAGTGAATGTGGATGTGTGAGTGAGGGTATGTGAATTTATGAAAGGTCCAAGGCTGAAACAGTAGCTGGATGAAATGCAGGACGAGCAGTGGGTACCTCACTGAACGCCGGGTGGAAAAGTGTAACTAAAACTGCCGAAGGTGAGTTGTGAATGTTTTAAATGTGTGGCGCGGCGCACCGCGCTCCAGCGTCCGTGCACAGCACTTTTCCGTTACCGTCACCAAGCAACATGCTCACAAATCCCAGTGAAATAAACGATTCTAAAGTATTATAATAACGAGAATAATAAAGAGTTTCTGTCTCTCCTCCTCGTAAGTGACGTCAGCCACTTCCGGGGAGCCTGTGAGAAGGGGGTGTCGCTCACCTTCTCACACCTAGAATGACGTCCCACTGGAAATTGTGTTGAGAGGATAATTGATGAGGGGCCAGCAGACGCAGGAGTAGCTATTTTTTGTGATAAATATTTGAATAATAATTTAAGTTGATATGTGAAAAAAAATTGTTCTTCATTATGATAAAAAAGACATTATTTACAGGTGAACAGTTCATATTAATAAGTAAGTACTTAATTCATATTCCTTCATAATGTGTAGATGTTTGTAGGTTTAAGAACCCCACATGTAACTTTAATGCGCAGCAGTGGGTGTGGGCGTAATTGACACAAAACAGGCAGTCAGGTGTGGAGTCAAGCCACACAGTTTTTTAACCTCTCTCTCTCTGCTCTTCGATTTAACTTTAGACTCAAAAAAAAGTAAACAATGGAATCGTGTGGAGTTTTTTTTGTTCGTTCAAGTGGATGACAAGGGAGGAGAGCGTCAAGCTCATGGCTTCACTAATTAGGAACCTACAACCTGTTTGACCGCGTCTGAGGCGATGTTGGCTGTGGCTGTTTTAAGGTGAGGTTTGGCCGCCCTGAACCCCGTTTTGAATAGGGGAGATATGAAATGAAACAGCCGGGAGAAGAGATATCCTATGCCTCCGCCAAACATCACCGGCGCACCATAAAAACCAGGCAGAGCCCCTCCAACCTGACATTCATATTAGTTTACAAAGCGGTGAGGGTCCTGCAGGTGACGTTGCCCCGTCATCCTTCAAGCAGTCTGAAAGTACAGTTTGACGATGCTTATACAGTAAAAAAAGTTCACAAACATATCACGATCGGTATTAATTCTGACGTGGATGGTTTAAATGTATTTCTTCAACACGGGTAAGTAATGCACCGTGTTGTAATGCACCTCACCACATCCCCGTATTTGCCTTTCACGTTCTCCATGCCTAGTAACTGCGAGCAGCTGTCACCCACCCTCTGTAACTGAACAACATCCATGTAAAGAAACAGGTTATATTGCACAGGCAGGGGCACAAGCGTATCAACAGAGTCCACCACTTATTCACTTTAAACCTAGCATGTAAGCCAGAGGAAGGGGGGGTTGATTTGATATACACCGTCTCCTCTTACCTCGAGACATGAGGTGATGTTGGTGATGTTGTTGAAAGAGGCGTCAAAGGAGGGATCATACTTTACTGCAGCTGGGACCAAATGCCCCAAAAACCACCACGGGGTGATCCCCTTGCTCGACTGGCCTCAGTTCCACGAAGGCCTCATCTGGATGTAAATTATGCCAAATGCTCGGATAGATAAATTCGCACAGACCAACCATCCATTCTCCCTTTTTGTTTTTACTGGCGTTAAAAGAAATGGTTACGTAAAACTTTTACAGCTACAGAGGCTTTCACACAGCTGTTGAACTTTTCTGACCAATTTTTCCACCAGACAAACACTTGTTTTTGCCCTTAGACAACTCAACGTTTTAGGATTTTCTCCACGTCGGTCATTTTTTAAATGAGTAAAATGAATCCTTGATGGGCTCCCCGTCGTAATCTTCTAGTTTGTAGACAGGGAATGCCTCGCGTCACATAAGGAATGCCTCATATCACTGTAAAAAATTTCATCTGTAAAGCTCTGTTAGTATTTTTTATCGTCCCTCTCAACTTGGATATTCTCATCAAATCCCCTTTCTTAAATTTCATCTTTACAGTATTTTGTGACGTGCGGGGGTTGCCCTGCACAGGTGGTGAAACACCATCTCTGTGTTCTCTGAGCATACCTTGACAGGGGCCATTTTAATACATTTATGATTTTATGAACTGCGATTGTAACCGTCTATCAAGTCGGGAAAGATCTCGAGGTAGCGTATGGTGTTGTGAGACATAAAATATCTCTACGTTCTCGTTTTTAATGTACGATTAATCCTCTCCACCACCAAGGCCTTTAAATCACTCAGCGTGGAGAAATGCGTTATACTGTGTTTCTCCATCAGTGTCTGAAAACTCTTTCCCCGCGTCTTTTTAAATACCTCAAGCCAAAAGAAAAAATATCCAGTGAGTGGCAGTTCTGTGGGCAGAAATGCCTTGTTGATGCCAGAGGTCAGAGGAGAATGGCCAGACTGATTCGATAGAAACTGATAGAAAGGCAACAGTGACTCAAATAACCACCCGTTACAACCAAGGTAGACAGAAGGGCATCTCTGAACGCATAGTACGTTGAACTTTGAGGCAGATGGGCTACAGCAGCAGAAGACCACACCACTCCTTTCAGTTAAGAACAGTAAAACTGAGGCTACAAATTGCGCAAGCTCATCGAAATTGGACAATAGAAGATTGGAAAAACGTTGTCTCGATTTCTGCTGCGACATTCAGATGGTAGGGTCAGAATTTGGCGTCGACAACTTGAAAGCATGGATCCAGCCTGCCTTGTATCAACGGTTCATGCTGCTGGTGGTGGTGTAATGGTGTTGGGAATATTTTCTTGGCACTCTTTGTGCCCCTTGGTGCCAATTGAGCATCGTTGCAACACCACAGCCTACCTGAGTATTGTTGCTGACCATGTCCATCCCTTTATGACCACAATGTACCCAACTTCTGATGGCTACTTTCAGCAGTATAATGCACCATGTCATAAAGCTGGAATCATCTTAGACTGGTTTCTTGAATGACAATGAGTTCACTGTACTCAAATGACCTCAACAGTCACGAGATCTCAATCCAATAGAGTATCTTTGGGATGTGGTGGAACGGGAGATTCGCATCATGGATGTGCGGCCGACAAATCTGCTGCAACTGTGTGATGCCATCATGTCAATATGGACCAAACTCTCTGAGGAATGCTTCCAGCATCTTGTTGGATCTATGCCACGAAGAATTGAGGCAGTTCTGAAGGCAAAAGGGGGTCCAACCCGTTACTAGCATGGTGTACCTAATAAAGGTATACCATATACATATATATATATATATATAAATAGCCCTCAGCAAACGTGGAATGAAGGGAATGAGATGGTGTAAATGTCGTCTTCCAGGACCTGCAAACATTTGTGTTGTGTCTGGCTGGGATGATTGGTCTTACATCCGTACCACACTCTTTGCTGTGGTACTTGTTGATGACCAGGTTGATGATATACCACCAATTTCATGGTGTTGATAAATAACGAAGAGGCCCAGCCGTCAAACTCGCCGTTGCCTATGCCTCCAATATTGTTCTCATTTGGACTTGGAGTCCATCTCTCTTTCTCTCTTTTTTTTCTGCTTTGGTTGTAGTTGGACGGAACCAAGCAATCACGCTCCCTTATACTTTTGAAAGGTCCTGTAGGTGGGGCGTGGTCTCAAAACTTCAGTGTTTCTCTAACTGTCCTGTCTCTCCAGCAGCGACAACATTGAAAAAGAACAGTAATGCCCTTTCTAATCCCCAACATCTTTTCCATCCAATTAGCGGCCAGTATGAGCATCATGGTGCAAAATAACCTGAGTCGGGGTTAAATCTCTCCAAAACAAATATATTTGGAGCATTCAATCTGTCTGATGAATGTAGGCTGGCCCGCATTTTCCATTGGCCCAAGTCTGTTTTTTTTCAGACAGGCAGATGACTGATAAAATTATTTTGGTGTCAGCCAGCTTATCATCCCTGAAAAACACCCTCTTGCTCAGACCAGGAGGACAATTCTCCTTCTCCTCCTCCTTGGTCACTTGGACTGAGCGAGAATAATCCTGAAACCATATTTAAGTGAGGTGTGGCCTGAAGTAGGCCATCACGTCATACGTCACAATGTGATAACTGTTTTATGCGATTCTAAACAGCGTGCAGATGCAAAGACATTCCACTAGTACGTAGAGCTGTTTTTCTAGAGCAGGTTCTCTTCCATTTAGAGAAAGTATTTTACTCTTTCAATGCAAATAGACTCATCTTTAAAATTAACTCTTATGCCATTTTATTTAATTTTATTTATATAGCTCACATTTACAAATCAAATTTGTCACATAGGGCTTTACTGGGTTGGTAACAATGTCTGTCCTTAGATCCTCAGCCAGGGTAAGGAAAAACTACAGAGGAAAAAAACCTTTTAACAGGGAAAAAAAAAAAAACGGTAGAAACCTTAGGGAGAACCAAAGGAGAGGGATCCACTCCCTGGACAGACAGACAGTGCAATGGATGTTACCAGAACATGAAAATACAATAAAATAAAACAAATACAAAAGGTACAGCACATTGTCAGAATTTAAATGCTTCCAGTAGCAGTTATGTCAGTAGGTGTATGATTTCTTAGGCTATGATCCCGGCCATCCTACTGCTGGTCCTCCTAGTCCTGATTATCCTAGTTCTGGCATCTATCCATCCATCAGCAACTGGAATAAAAAAGAGAAACAAACAAAAATGGTAGAGTTCAATCGATTGGGGGAGAGAGTGGAGTAGAGAGTGAGACAGGGACGAGGAGGAGGGAGGGGTGGGTGCTCAGACTATGCGCTCATTCTAAATGCATGATTTGAGAGCCCCCCACCCTAGCATTTAAAAACTTATAGCAGCTTGGTGTAAATTACAAGATTGGTGTTAAATATTCAAAAAGTTCCCATAGGCGACATTAAATAGATGGGTTTTTAGTCTCACCTTAAAGGTAGAGACCGAATCAGAATCCCTGACATGAAGTAGAAGCTGATTCCACAGAAGAGGGGCTTGGTAGCTAAAGGCTCTACCACCTGTTCTACTCCTAATAATTTTGGGAACCACTAATAGACCCGAATCTAATGATCGGAGCAGTCTGCTAGGTTTATAGGGGGAAAGCAGGTCCTTAATATAGGAAAGGGCCAGATTTTTTAGGGCCTTATAAGTTAATAGTAGAACTTTGAAATCAATTCTACTTTTAATTTGGAGCCAGTGCAGGGAGGCTAAGATGGGAGTTATGTGCTCCCGTCTTTTGGTTCCAGTCAATATGAGGGCTGCCGCATTTTGGATCAATTGAAGGTTCTTTAAGGACCTGAAGGGAATACCTGATAAAAGAGAATTGCAGTAATCCAGCCTAGAGGTTACGAAGGCATGGATTAGTTTTTCTGCATCCTTACTGTCATGGTCTGCTCTTTTTTCTTGTCTCTCAGTACTTTTCCACCTGCTCACCTGCCTGCTAGCTACTCCCACTCTGTTCACTCTGCTCCCCTCAGCTGCACCTCATCTGCAATCTGGGCTGTATATAAGCCTCTGCTCTCCACTTCCTCATTGCCAGATTGTTATTCGCATTTATGCCTGACTTTCCAGCGTTTCTCGGACTGCCTTCTAGTTCTCAACCCTGCCTGTTCCTGACCATCCCGTCTCGTCGCCTCCCCGGTAAACTTGCCAGCCTTCTGTTCCTGACTATGAGTTTGTATTGTTCCTCCTGGTTACGACTTCCCAATCTCTCTGTTCCCGACTCGCTGTTTTCCCTTCTGTGTGTTGGCTTCTCTGATCTGCTGGACAAGAATTACCTGCAACCCGTTGGTCTTCTCCGTTTGGACAATAAAGTGTTTTCCAATCTACCTGCCAGAGTTTTGTGCTGCATTTGGGTCAGAAACACACCCGTTACAGTACAATCTCCTGACTCAACCTCCCCGTCTAACCGCTTTGAGAGAATTGAGCACACTCTCCAGCGACACGAGGAGATGTTCTCTACCTCTCGCTCTGAGATTTTGCAGGCAGTGGCTAACCGAGAACAATCAGCGTTAGCCACCCAGGTCCAACACCTGACAGTAATCCTCGCTCAAGCCACCCTTGCTGCTTCTTCGCCAGCTCCTGCTCCGACTCCACCCGCTCCAGGGAACTCGGGTGGGAACTCCGGAATGCCACACTGGAGACCCAGAGGGCTACAACCCGTTCATCACAAACTGTTCCATTCTCTTTACCTTGCAGTCTTACACGTTCGCTCAGGAAATCCCCGCCTGTTCCTCATTTCAGACTTTCGCTGACGAACTTCGCAAGGTTTTTGGAGAAGTCATGAAGGGCCGAGACGCTGCAGGAGGTCTGTTGGGTCTTAAACAGGGGAACCGAAGCGTTGCTGATTTCGCCATTGACTTTCGCACCCGAGCCCGTCAGAGTGAGTGGAATTCATCGGCTCGGTGTGACGCTTTCCTGTTGTGTCTCAGTGACTACATCAAAGATGAGTTGGTGTCACACGATCTTCCCACGACACTAGACGGGATCATTGAGCTCGCAACCCGTTTGGACCGGCGTATCCAGGCAAGATGCAGGGAGAGGCGCCGGGGACAGACGGACCGTAAATTGCCCTCCCGGTCTCGTGTTGTTCCGGAGGAAGGACTACTCGCAACGGAGCAACAGCCCGAACCCATGCAGGTGGGGCGTACCAGGCTGACACCCCAGGAGCGGGAGCGGCGGAGGCAGGGAAATCTCTGCCTTTACTGTGGCCAGGCGGGCCATTTCGTCTCCCGTTGTCCAGCAAAAGACCGGACTCACCAGTAGAAGAGGAAGTACTGGTGAGTCCAACCTCTGAACATTCCTCTCCCCAACGCCCCCTGTGTCATGTCTGCCTTTTGCTGGCGAATGGTTCCCACACCCTCGCCACCTTTATAGACTCTGGTGCAGGTGTGAGCTTGATGGACGTGGAACTAGCTCGCCAGCTGGGCATCAGATGTGTTCCCCTTCCCAAACCTATGCCGGCCAGCGCTCTCGATGGGCATCTCCTTGGGACCGTAACTCACCAGACTCCAGTCCACATGCCCCTATCGGGGAACAATCATGAAACCATCCAGTTCCACATCCTGCAGTCTCCCCGGCTTCCTCACATCCTGGGGTATCCCTGGCTCCGGCGACACAATCCCCATGTCGACTGGAAGACCGGGGCCATTTTGGGCTGGAGCCCTTCTTGCCATCAACTGTGTCTAAAGCAAGCTTCAGACCCCCGGTTTGTCACCAGTTCCAGTGCTGCTCCTGACCTCAAGGGGGTTCCAGCGGAATACCACAATTTTGGAGAGGTGTTCAGCAAATCCAAGGCCACCTCTCTGCCTCCACATCGGCCCTATGACTGCGCCATCGACCTCCTGCCTGGCTTCGCTCCTCCCCGGGGTCGTCTTTACTCCCTGTCCGCCCCTGAGAGAAAAGCCATGGAGACTTATATTAATGACTCTTTGTCTGCAGGTCTCATCCGACCCTCTTCATCCCCTGCCGGGGCCGGTTTCTTCTTTGTGGAGAAAAAAGATAAGTCGCTGCGGCCCTGCATTGACTACCGGGGACTCAATGACATCACGGTTAAGAACCGTTACCCACTCCCACTCATCTCTTCAGCCTTCGAGCTTCGAGGAGGGGGCCACCATCTTCACCAAGCTGGACCTGCGCAACGCCTACCACTTGGTCTGCATCAGAGAGGGGGACCAATGGAAGACTGCCTTTAATACCCCCACCGGACATTATGAGTATCTGGTCATGCCCGTTGGCCTCACCAATGCCCCGGCTGTTTTTCAGGCACTAGTGAACGACATTCTCAGAGATATGTTGAATAAATATGTGTTTGTTAATCTAGATGATATCCTCATCTTTTCGCGTACCAAGGAGGAACACGTTCATCATGTCCAAGCAGTTCTGCATCGGCTCCTGGAGAACTCTCTGTTTGTCAATGCTGAAAAATGCGTGTTTCATGCTCCGTCTGTCTCGTTCTTGGGCTACATCATTGGTCAAGGGAACATAACGATGGATCCCTGTAAGATTACAGCTGTCACCACTTGGTCGGTTCCCGATTAACGCAAGCAGCTGCAACGATTCCTGGGGTTTGCCAACTTCTACCGTTGCTTCATCCGGGGTTACAGCACGGTGGCAGCACCCCTCACGGCAATTACCTCCTCCAAGGTTCCGTTCCTGTGGTCTGCCACTGCCCAAAAGGCATTCCAGACGCTCAAGACCCTGTTTACTTCGGCCCCCATCCTTCAAGTTCCTGACTCTGAGAGACAGTTTGTGGTTGAGGTGGATGCTTCTGATGTTGGGGTGGGGGCGGTGCTGTCCCAGCGGTCTGCCGTGGACCAGAAACTCCATCCTTGCGCCTTCTTCTCCTGACGTCTCACTCCTGCGGAGAGGAACTACGACATCGACAACCGGGAATTGTTGGCTGTGAAGCTAGCATTGGAGGAGTGGCGTCACTGGCTGGAAGGTACTAAGCAGCCGTTTTTAGTCTGGACAGATCATAAGAACCTCGAGTACCTCCGGTCAGCCAAAAGACTTAACTCCCGCCAAGCCCGCTGGTCACTGTTCCTCTCCCGTTTTGATTTTACCCTCTCCTATCGACCCGGTTCCCGCAATGTGAAACCTGACGCCCTTTCCCGGCAATTTGTGGAAGAAGAGGAGTCTGTCCCTGGTCCAAGCCCTATCCTCTCATCATCACACTTGGTGGCTGCCCTCACCTGGAAAGTGGAGGAGAGGGTCAAAGCCGCTATGGAGGACCAGCCGGGACCAAGTGCTTGTCCTCCCAATCGCCAGTCTGTGGTCCCAACCCTGTGCTCTGACGTCCTCCAGTGGGCCCACAACTCTCGTCTCGCCTGTCACCCTGGTATCCAGCACACCAAAGAGATGGTTCTACGCAGGTTTTGGTGGGCGACCCTGGATGAGGATGCCCGGGAATTCGTCAACGACTGTCCGGTCTGTAGTCAGTACAAAGCCTCCCACCAAGCCCCGGCAGGTTACCTACATCCACTTCCTGTGCCACATCGACCATGGTCCCACATCTCCCTGGACTTCGTGACCGGCCTGCCCCCGTCTAGGGGTCACACTGTCATCATCACAGTAGTCGACAGGTTCAGTAAGATGGCCCACTTTGTACCCCTGCCCAAGTTGCCCTCAGCCAAGGAAACCGCCGAACTCATCCTCGTTCACGTCGTCCGGCTTCATGGTCTTCCCACCGATGTGGTCTCCGACCGAGGCCCCCAATTCACTTCCGTTTTTTGGAAGGAGTTTTGCTCCCTGGTGGGGGTACCGTGAGCCTGTCATCCGGTTTTCATCCCCAGTCCAACGGTCAGACGGAGAGAAAGAACCAGGAGATGGAGACGGCGTTAAGGTGCTTGGTGTCCAAGAACCCCACTTCCTGGTCTCAGCAGCTGTTGTGGGTAGAGTACGCTCACAACACCCTGACGAGCTCGGCTACGGGACTCTCCCCCTTCCAGTGTGCTTACGGGTTCCAGCTTCCTCTGTTTCCAGCGCTAGAGAAAGAGGTGTCCTGCCCATCTGTTCAGGCATTCATCCAGTGCCGTAACAGGACATGGACTCAAGCCAGGGAAACTCTTCTCCGCTCCATGGACCGCTACGCCGCTGCCGCCAACCGCCACCGCACCCAGGCCCCCACCTACCTCGTGGGTCAGAAGGTGTGGTTGTCCACCCGGGATCTGCCCTTGAGGGTAGAATCCAAAAAGTTGGCACCTAAATTCATCGGCCCCTTTGAGATCCAGAAGGTCCTCAACCCGGTGGCAGTAAGACTTAAGCTGCCCCGGTCATTACGAATTCATCCCACGTTCCATGTGTCAAGGGTTAAACCAGTCCGGGAGAGTACTCTGGTATCGACACCCCCTCCACGCCCTCCTCCCCGCCTCATTGATGGAAGTCCCGCCTTCACGGTGCACCGTCTCTTGTGCTCCCGCCGTCGGGGGAGGGTTCTCCAGTACCTGGTTGACTGGAAGGGTTACGGCCCGGAGGAAAGATCCTGGGTTCCGGTTCGACATATCTTGGATGCCCAGCTTATCCGGGATTTCCACCGTCGTCACCCGGATCAGCCTACCAAGCATGCCCCTCCCAGAGGAATCCTCGCTCCCGAACCCCAGTCCCCTTCTCCACCTGAGGTCTCCAGTCAGGAGGAATCTGAGAGGGAGGCTTCCAAAGATGGAGTCGAGGACTCTGACATGGAGGTCTCAGAGGAGTTCTAGCCATCCTCCGGTCCCCCACCTCCCACCCGACTCAGCATGGGATTGTTTTGTTTGTTTGCTTTTCATTTTTGGACGCCAGGAGCGGTCCCTTGAGGGGGGGGGGTTCTGTCATGGTCTGCTCTTTTTTCTTGTCTCTCAGTACTTTTCCACCTGCCCCTCCTCCTGCTCACCTGCCTGCTAGACACTCCCACTCTGTTCACTCTGCTCCCCTCAGCTGCACCTCATCGGCAATCAGGGCTGTATATAAGCCTCTGCTCTCCACTTCCTCATTGCCAGATTGTTATTCGCATTTATGCCTGACTTTCCAGCGTTTGTCGGACTGCCTTCTAGTTCTCGACCCTGCCTGTTCCTGACCATCCCGTCTCGTCGCCTCCCCGGTAAACTTGCCAGCCTTCAGCATATAACTTCTGTACTCCCCATTAACAGTTAGAACTGAAGAAGCCTCTTGGATGAGAGGTGAAACGTTTTCCAAAAAACTGAACGTCCAGTTGCCTAACTAAACTCTTTTACCTTGCCAGCGTTCTGTTCCTGACTACGAGTATTGTTCCTCCTGGTTACGACTTCCCAATCTCTCTGTTCCCGACTTGCTGTTTTCCCTTCTGTGTGTTGGCTTCTCTGATCTGCTAGAAAAGAATTACCTGCAACCCGTTGGTCTTCTCCGTTTGGACAATAAACTATTTTCCAATCTACCTGCCAGAGTTTTGTGCTGCATTTGGGTCCGAAACACACCCGTTACACTTACGGGACAGAATATTTCTCATTGCCTTAATATTACGTAAATTATTATTATTATTAGATTATTATCATTGAATTACAGCTCAGAGACATAGTAACTCAATTGTGAGAAACGTTACATTTACCCAGCCACTCAGCTCTTTTTTCCTCTACATCAGAGTTGTTTTATGCTCAGTTAAAAGTAAAACTAAACAAATTTGAAGTAATTTTGCAAAACTGCTGCTACTTTGTATTTGTCATTTTACCCCTTTGGGTATACATACTGGTAGTGCAAATTCCAAAGGTATTCCAGGTCACAATCATCTTTAACAAAATAAATACAATAAATAGTAATAATCACCACAGCATCCATCCATCCATCTTCATCCGCTTATCCGGAGCCGGGTCGCGGGGGCAACATTCGGAGGAGGGACGCCCAAACTTTCGGTCATGACCCAAAAGTTCATGACCATAGGTGAGAGTAGGAACGTAGATTGATCGGTAAATTGAGAGCTTCGCCTTTTGGCTTAGCTCTTTCTTCACCACGACGGATCGATGCAGTGAGCGCATTACTGTGGTCGCTGCGCCGATCCAAACCGTGGCTTGCACAGAAGTCCAACAACAAAGCACCACTCGGGTTCAGATCAGGGGGGCCGTTCTTCCCAATCACACCCCTCCAGGTGTCACTGTCATTGCCCACGTGAGCATTGAAGTCCCCCAACAGGACGATGGAATCCCCGGGAGGTGCACTTTCCAGTACTCCTCCCAGTGCCTGCAAGAAGGTCGGGTACTCTACACTGCCGTTTGGCGCATAGGCCGCAACCACAGTGAGAGTCCTTTCTCTGACCCGAAGGCGCAGGGAAGCGACCCTCTCACTCAGTGGGGAAAACTCCAACACACGGCTAGCGAGCTGGGGGGCTATAAGCAAGCCTACTCCAGCTCGTTGCCTCTCACCGTTGGCAACTCCAGAGTAGAAGAGAGTCCAGCCTCTCTCAAGGAGTTGGGTCCCAGAACCCAAACTATGTGTGAAGGCGAGCCCAACTATATCTAGTCGGTATCGCTCAGCCTCCCGCACCAGCTCAGGCTCCTTTCCCCCCAGCAAGGTGACATTCCATGTCCCCATAGCCAGAGTGGTTGTCCAGGGATTGGGCAGCTGGGGACCCCGCCCACGACTGCCGCCCAAATCACACGGCACCGGCCCCTTATGAACCTTCCTGCGGGTGGTGAGTCCACATGAAGGTGGAGGTGGGTCCATGTCTTTTCTTCGGGCTTGGCCCGGCCGGGTCCCGTGGACCCAGACCCGGCCACCAGGCCCTCGCCTATGAGCCCCAACCCCGGGCCTGGCTCCAGAGTGGGGCCTCGGTAACGCCAATCCAGGCGATGTACACTGCCTCCTTGGTTTGTTCTTCATAATGGGGTTTTTTTTTTGAACCGCTCTTTGTCTGATCCGTCACCTAGGACCTGTTTGCCTTGGGAGATCCTACCAGGGGCATTGAGCCCCAGACAACATAGCCCCTAGGTTCATCTGGATGCTCAAACCCCTCCACCACGTTAAGGTGTCGATTCAGGGAGAGATCACCACAGCACAATAAAATAAAAATGTAAAAACAATGAAACAATGAAAACACAGGAAAGAGCAAGTCAAAGATAAGGAGCATGAAGAAAAGTACACTAAGAAGGACAGAGAGAAAAGAGAAAGATAATTTCACTTGAATTCAGACTGTTGACACAGACTTTTTTAACCCAGCATGTTGATGTAGTCATATTTTAGAACCACAAATGATTTAACTTATTTCTTGCATCAGTATTGTCAGGAAACCTTTCTGTAAAAAGGACCGTCAAAGATAGCTGTTAGTTCATACCCAAGCTTCATAACACACAAAAGGCTAAGAGTCAAATCTCAAGTCTATCCATCCATCCATCTTCATCGGCTTATCCGGAGCCGGTTCGTGGGGGCAAGATTCGGAGGAGGGACACCCAAACTTCCCTCTCCCTAGACACGTCCTCAAGCTCGTCTGGAGGGATCCCAAGGCGTTCCCAGGCCAGCCGGGCAATATAGTCGCTCCAGCGTGTCCTAGGTCTTCCTCTGGGTCTCTTCCCAGTGGGACATGACCCAAACATCCGATGTAGATGCCCAAGCCACCTCAACTGACTCCTTTCGATGTGGAGAAGCAATGGCTCTACTCTGAGCTCCTCCCGGGTGACAGAGCTCCTCACCTTATCTCTAAGGGAGCGCCCTACCACCCTGTGAAGAAAGCTCATTTCCGCCGTTTTTATCCGGGATCAAACCAACCTGTTTACAGTGGGGATGGGGAGCTGTTGACCTCTGTGGGGAATGTGGGGACGGACGGTAGACGGAATACTTCGAGGATCTCCTAAATCCCACTGACACGTCTTCCTCAGAAGAAGGAGAGACATGGTGCTCAGTGGATGACCACCAATCTCCTGTGCTGAGGTCACTGAGGCAGTTAAAAAGCTGCTAGGTGGCAAGGCTCCAGGGGTGGATGAGATCCACCCTGAGTACCTGAAGTCTCTGGATGATGTGGGACTGTCTTGGCTGACACGTCTCTATAACATTGCGTGGCATTCGGGGTCGGTACCTCTGGAGTGGCAAACTGGAGTGGTAGTCTCTATTTTTAAAAAGAAGAGGGTGTGCTCCAACTATCGGGGATCACACTCCTCAGCCTCTCGGGGAAAGTTTACTCCAGGGTATTAGAACGGAGAATTCGGCTAATAATCGAACCTCGGATTCAAAAGGAGCGGTTTTCGTCCTGGTCGTGGAACAAATCTCATGTCAGTTGGTTTAATTCCAGAAGCAGGTTCACTGCAATGATAACATACACAACTGGACCAAAGAACACTTTGGTGCACACATTTTTTAACAGTCTTGTTGCATACACAGTTACGCCTAGAGAGTTTAGAGTTTTTCCACTGCTCTCCAGTTGTTCCATTTTCATAACATTGAAACCAGACATGTCCATGTCTTGCTACACATCATATAAACTTTTGACCTTTCAGCCGATAGCAACACATCCTGTTATTCAGATTTGACCAAATGTTCACCTTTTCTGTTCATCTTTCTCTTAAGGTTACAACGCAGTGTAAAGCACAAATTCAATATGAATATAACATAGTAAGCAAAATACAATAGAATTTTCAATATAACAAATATAAAGGAAATAAATACTGGGAACATCTGAATTGATTTCAAATTTGCCTTGTCTTCATTACCCTTGTGCAAAATTGTGCAAAAAATCAGTTATTCTCTTTGTCAGACTAAATCTTATTCCCCAGACCCCAGTCCTGTTACTATTCTACCTAACAGATCGGGCCCCCAAACACCCCCCGCCCCCACCTCCTTCTGCCATCTCTGTACTGAGATCTCCCCTCAGATCCCCTGTTTTTTCCTCCCCACCCTCTGTCTGTCAAGTTCTAGGTCTGGACTTTTTTGTGGACAGAAAACTGTCATATCTTAATGACTGCAAGGAGCTGCTCATGTGAGGGTGGGGGTCAGATTTTATCACTTTATCATGAGGCATTTTTAAGCAGCGAATCAAAGAAGAACAACAATGGACTCAGTGAAACAACAACAACACAGCCGCAGCCACAGCAGCCGTCCGTCTCTCGCTCAAAGACTCAGACTCAAATAAGGTAAAGAACAGACAAGAGCAAAAGAAATCAGCCAAACTTCAAGGAGTTCATCGCCTGGGAGAACCAGCCGCTCTCTTCCGTTCAAGACGCTGTTTTCACTAAACGTGAGTTTCTGTGGCCGTGCTGTCATGACTAATCGTATTTGAAATATGTTTTTCCCTGACATTTGCCAGTGAAATGCTGTTCGGTGTCGCCTCTCATGTCATCAATGAGAAGAGTTGTTTAGATGGTGACGATGCTAAAATGTTATTTTTCTTTCATTAAAGAGGGCTTTTTACTCTCATACTGCAGCTTTTTCTATTTGTGCGCATTTATATTGTCTATTGTTGTTTGGGCTGAATGAGCCCAGTTTATAATGTTAATCACTGTTTTTGGAAAGTTATTCTGTCCAATACTTAACATTTCTTGTTTACATCAAATGCTGCACAAAGAATAATAGAACTGTTTCCGTAAAAATGGTAGAAAATAAACGTGTAATTTTTCTATAACTTATATCGAAGTAGTGTGTTTATGTTGTACACAGTTATTTATAGACTGCCTTTAGTCTGGCATCAAATTAATTCAGGGGAAGTCACCTGCATATATTGGTATCGGTTCAAATCGGTATCGGGAATTAAGTTTTTGGGCAGAATTGGTTAATATTGGTATTGGTGAATGTTATATCAGACATCTCTGGTCAATTGGGTTGGTGCAAGATAGTCACATTCCAATAGAATTGGCTTACTTTAATGTGTATGCTGGTCTACGATTCGATCCATATTCCTTTGCAGTGTTAAAAGTCTCTCCTACATGGTATCCATGTGGGTATTAAATGTGTTCAGAGCTCTGCCTATACCCTCAATTATTGTGTACAGCAGAACAGGCCCTTCGACTGCTGTCACCGTCTTCTGATTTTAATGATAAACCAGGGCAATGCCTAATCCAATCAGCAAAGCACTTGTTGTCCCGAATCCAATTTTATAGGCGTCTTCAACGTCCTCAATGACTAGTCCGTCAAGCACACGCTCCTCCAATCCAGGACTCCATCATGTAGCCAGCCTTGAGGGAATGCTGGTTACCCCAAGACAGATCTTCTGGTGGTAAAATTTAGTCAATTATGCCAAAAGACCAGTTCACTAATTCCATGGTTAGAGTTTAGAGTGTGCAGAGTAGTGCAGTGAGAGTCTCCTCTCAGTCTTGTCTTCTTGAGACAAGACTGATGAAGAACAGTACCACGGAGAAACAAATCGAAACAAACTCTGTAAACCACAACTCTGTAAATTACTTCCTGCTAAATTTGCACCCACTCTCACTCCAAATTTTTATCTCTAAAACTCGATCTGGAGCAAAAATATACTTTTATTGAGATGAATGCTTTTGACTCTCAAAAAAATACTGTTCTGTGTGTCTTTCCCTCTCGTTCATTTATGTCTCTTGAACTTTTCTCAGATAAAGTTAAAACCAGAAGTTCATATGCGCTATACACTTATATTAAAAAGTACACAAACACAAAAAGACATGTAACCTGTCTTCTGATTATCTGAAATTTAATCCGACTACACCACTCATGTTTAAGCTCATTTAGGATTACAAAAATTAGTTCAATTGCTAAATGATACAATAATGACTATTGAATAATGTTAGTATATTTTAGATATTTTTCTTATTTCCTGAAGGTAAAAAGTTGACATACATTTCTTTTGTATTTGGTAGCATTGTCTTTGAACTGCATGAGTTAGGTCAACTGTTTTGAGTAACCTTCAACAAGCCTCTGACAGCACTCTGGAGACAGTAACTCAGGCAGGTTTGTCTGTTGCCTTGCTCGCACATGCATCCTCAGATCTGCCCACAAATTTTGAGAGGGATTCAATATTTGGATTTGTTATGGCCTCTCCAAGACATTGACTTTGTTGTCCTCAAGCCACTTTTGAACAGTTTTAGTAGTGTGCTTATACCATGTTCCAAATTATTATGCAAATCATATTTTCCAAAATGATCTTTATCAATCAATCAATCAATTTTTATTTATATAGCCCACATTTATGAATGGCATCATCAAGATTTTCCAGTCACCAACCATTAGAGTATAATTCAAGTGTTTTTTGAATGAACCTCCCAATGATAATAGATCATTAAAAAAATAAAATCACAACTGCATCTCCAAAATGCATGTTCCAAATTATTATGCACAATTGAGTTTCCACACATTTTGTTGTCACAAAGAACAAAAAAGGGTTATGTGTGAAATTATAAACATTAGCAGGCCAAGCCTGACTGAAATGTAACTGAAATCAAGCACTATTTAAATCAAAACATTATCACAAGTGAAGTCACATCTGAACATACCTGAACTACCCCTTGTTGAAAAGGACCTTCTTAAGTCGGTTAGCCATTGAATTTGTCAGTTTTTGGATAGTATATGCTGGAACAGCTTTGCACGAGGACAGCCTTGCACTGTTTGTATGGGGTAGCCGTCAACCAACCATCCACTACTGCATCTATCTGGACCATCGAGGGTTGCAAGACATTCATCGGTGAACAGAACAGTCTTGAAGTAAGTCTTCAGGTATTGCTTGGCCCACTGGAGCCTGACAGTTCCTCGCAATGTGGTTTCTGTGGCGGCGGCGGAACTCAGTCAACAACCTGCCATTGTGGAGGAGATTAAGCAGGGGGGTAGGGGCTTTGGTCCTGGCGCTGTGTGGGGCAATACTAGCAACCTTGTTAAGACTAGAGAATGAAGGGTTTTTGGATAGTTTGATTGAGCGCTAACTGAAGTGGGCCCTGAAGGAGTTCGCACAGTACAAGAACATTTGATGGTTTCTGCATCCAGGTTTCTGCCTCTGTTCCCCGTTTCGAACTCAGATTGTTCTTTCTTCGCCTTCTTATTGAATACTTACTGTTGTTTGTTCTCATCCAGGACTTATGATTCAAGACTCACAGAAGGGGAGAAGGTCTAAGGGATTATTTCATGGTTACGGGTTGGAGAGACGTCACTGGCATTTTCACGGAGGACAACATAACACCACTCGGGCACTCGTTGTATTTTTGTTTCTGGAGTTATTCTCGTGTTTTCTGAACTGTCGGAATAAATTATTTGGTTTTGTTATCTGACTCTTGTTTAGACTCGCTTTTGGATCCAGCCTTTTTAATACTTCTCATTAATACAAGAAGATCATAACAAACCTCAATTGAAAGGGGTATATGGATGCAGAGTCGCAGCCAGTAGTGGTGGGACAATGACACCTTCACCTACCTCTGTGAGCGACTGCGTGTGCCACTGTCTCGAGAGGAAATGCAACTTCGGCAGTAGTTTATATAACAACTGTTGCTGTCAAATTCATCTCAATATATGAAAAATGTTGTCCAGCCATAATATGTGGTGCCTTAAATAAAGTATAATTAAAAAAAATGGAGAAAAAGTGAAGCCGAGGATGGGGTCAGTGTTACTACTATTGCTCAGCTTCACTTTTTCCCCATCACTGTGGTGATTCTACAGATATGACAGCTGCTTTTCCATATACAAACACACACACACAAAGTGATGAATGTGGCACCTTCAAGCATCTGGAAATTGCTCCCAAGGAAGAACCAGACTAGTGGACTTAATTGATTTCTTTGCTGATTTCCCATGATTTCAAGCAAGAAAAACTGAGTTTTAGGTGTGGCCTTACAATACATCCTCTGGTCAGCCTCTCACTCAACTTATAAGAAGCTTCCAAAGTCAACAACAGTGAAGGCATCATACTGTTTGTGTATGTAACCTTTTACAAGTTACTTAAAAATCTCACAAATCTAATTTTTGTGGCATTTAGAAAAAATGTAATATTTTTTGTTATTCCTAAATGACTCGAAACAGGAGATATGTAGTCTGATGTAGCTTCTGATGAGAGAAAATAGTGCTATGTGTCCAATTGCACAGTGTATGTAAACCTCTGGTTTTACCTGTATCTATATATTGTCTGTCGCTCATAGGTCCACTGGAATGAACCGAACTAGATCACCAAGTTCACTCAGTCAGTGGTGCAGTAGTTTGATTGTATCTCCGTGTTGGGAAGTCACAGTGATCACTTTTAGATGATAGACCACATGCAACTCCAGTCACTCCATACTTTCCACTCTGACCCTCTTTTCATGAGCCTCTCTCCAACATCACCTCCAGCCTGTTCACATGTTAACCACAGTGAACATAAACTGGTCTGTTTTCCACTTATGCCTGATCGTGTTAAACTTTATTTACATTTTCCTGTTGACATTTCCACCCGGATGTTGTTCAATTTCAGTTTTATTTACTTTCAACATCTTATAAAACCACTATAACTGATTCTATAGTGTAGTGGTTTCCACACCTAGGTTAAATTATCTTATTAATATAGACTTTTTTTACAGTACATAATACTGATGATGTAGACCTATGGTGATGTAGCAGCATGTCCTCTTTTTTTATTAAAAGATGACATTTATACTGCACACTCTCTTGAATATCCATAATGCAATTCTGGTCTACGTGGTTGTGAGGGCGGGGCAGTGGTTAGCGCACAGCTGCAGCTGAGAGAGCAGGTGAGTGGCGAGGTTGATGCTGCACTGAGCGCAGGTGATACTGCTTTTGTTAACTGTCGCTCTCCTCTAATAAGTAGGAGCCGAGTTCGCATTGGGAGGAGAAATCGGACCCAGCGAAAGAAACAAGCTGAACTGACATGAACGGTCTGAACTGAGCTGAATGAGCCGAGCCGAGCTGAACTGAGCTGTTCAACCAGTGTGTGAGGCTGTCAGAGCCGTAACAGCCGGGCAACTTTATTATTATTGTGTGTTTGGAAAATAAAGCTGTAAATTGAACTTTATCTGAGTGATTGGTGTTCAGAGGACTCACTGACCTTCACAGTTGTGTTCTGTATTCAATATACGCGTTCCATGGTGCAACAAACTGATGTTTTTTGTAGTTCATATCTGGTGTTCAACTCTCTATTCTATACCTTTTCATTGTTCTGTTTTTTCATATGTCCAATGCTGGGTTCTCATGTCGCTCAGAGTCTTTGTTGCTGCCACTAACAAAGTATTATGCAAATATTAATTTTTGTTTTGATGGGACAGTCCCAGAAATCATGTAAATGATTCACCTATTATTTGCATTTTTGCTACATTAAATATATATATAGATACATATATATACATATATATATAGTTGGTATTATTATTATTGTAATTCATTCGTCTCTTCCTCCTCGTATCCATTACCTGGTGCCAACCTCTTCTTGACTACCGCAACTCTTAACTCTAACTGGTGCAAAATGAAGCCGCCTACATCATTACCAAGACCTCAACCCACCATTACATCACTCCTGTCCTTCAGCATCGTCACTGGCTCCCTATAAAATATTGTATGTATTTCAAAATCCTACTGTTAACATACTTATACTGTTTTCACATTGGCACTTAATTCGGTATTCGCTGCAACGCAAAACCAGTTTCACTCCCTGTTTGCACTCACATTACAAACTAACACGCATTCGCTCCTCAACTAATGCGCATTAAGTAATCCACCTCTAGTCGGGGGTTTCAATACAGAATTAATTAATACGGGTGTAAAGCAAGAATCGAATCCCAAATTACCTACTTCGGTATTCAATTCCGAATTGAATGAGAAAACGGTGAACGAAACTGGTTTCGGGTTGCAGTGAATACTGAATTAAGTGCCATTTTGCAAACGGTAATAAACAACCTTGCTCCTCCCTATCTACCCGGCCTTCTAAATGTCATCACCCCCACTAGGTCCCTGAGATCCTCTTCCTCCATCCACCGCTCACTTGCTTGCCACAGCATCCTAGGGGCCCGAGCTTTTGCTTTGCTCCGCAGCTCTGGAACGCATCTTTCAAACCCACCTTATAACTCACCTGTTATGCACTGCCTACTCTCTCTATTCCTCTCTCTCTCTCTTTCTTGGTTTTTCTTTTATTTTTATTATTAGTTTTATTATTATATTATTATTATAGTTTAGCATGTTTGCTTGTTTTAATTTATTCTTTAAAGTCTTTGGGTGACCTGAAAGGTTCAAGGAACAACACGGTCATGGGGTACACACATATATGCATGCTGTCACTGCTGCTGATGTCATAATTATTAATCAATATTAGAGAGATACAGTGTGTGTGTGTGTAGTGTGTACCCCAAGACATTGTTGTTTCTTGAATCCCAACACACATACACACACACACACACACACAGAAACAGTCGGACACAGTCGTTCAGACACACCGTCCCAAATACACTACCCCCCTCCACCACCACCATCACCACCACAACCATCCCTCTTTAGCCCCATCCCAACAAACCCGACTGTGATTGGAGGACCAGCACATCTCTCGCCGCTGCAGCCTATCGTGTGTCAGGAGCAGAGCGTGTGGTTCGTGGAAGACAACCTCTGAGATAGCTGCACTGGAGGGAAGAAAGAGCCAGCAGCCCTAGTAGGACCCAACTCAGGCAGTACGAACCGAGGTGAGCCCGGGGTGCTGCGCACCATCCCTTGCTGTTGTCCGTAGTGTGTGTTAGGCGGGTGTGTGAACGCTGGACCTGGGCAGAATCGAGTGTTGGTCTAAAGCTCAGTGGAACTTGAGAGTAGGCACAGCTAGCTTACCCACAACCGAATGTAGGCTAAGCTAGCAATGTATGCGTGCGTGCATATGTGTGTGTATGCGTGCGCGCGCTCTCTTCATTCCCCACCTATAAGTCCACCATTTAACTCTTTTTACCAGTTCACCGAGCATCGGGAAAACTTTTTCCCGTCAGCCTTTTCTTTCTTCCTCCTCGCTCCTGGCGTAGTGGAGGATGTGACCTTCCAGCTTCCAGAGCGTGAAAGCCATCGCTCGGTGAATTCTGTCGGACTCGGTGATGGCCTAGCAGCCGAGCTAACTTCGCTCTGCCGGGCCACAGCGGACCAGTTCCCACTGTAGTTCCTCGTAACAGCCGTTAATTTTTTGCAGTCGGGAATTAAATTCCCCCTAAAGTTGATTTTTGCCCTTCAGAATAACCAGTTGGACGAGTTCAGACCTGTGTTTACATGTTAGCAGCAGGCTAAAGAGCTAACTATACAGACATGGATGTTCAGAGCTCAGGGACAGACGAATAACCCAGGAAATGTTTTCGTTTTGGTCTTAAAACCAGTCAAGATTGAACAATATGTTGTGATGTGGTTGCACAGATCAAACGTAGACGTTAGAGTTTTATAAAAATTCTCTAAACTTTTAGCATAAACGATGTTATGTATTAAGTGATAAGATTGTGTTGAAGAAAACCTTTCCTGAGTAATCACCAAGAATCCAGATGTCATTACCATCAAGGGATAAATTAAGTTATTTGTAACACTGGTCAACATTACCCGTCTGTTCTGAAATGCAGCACATTTTAAATTTTAAAGATTTTGGGATGCAGGTGAAGTAACACTGGACAGGTCATTAACGTAGAGTAAAAGAAAAGTTTCATTAATAGTAATTGTTGTAGTTTAAGAAAAAAAAGAGTACACTGTTTTTGGAAGCCCGCAGTATGCAAACTTTTTTCACAAACGTCATCACGTCAACAACAGGATGACTTCAATAGCAGGTATCTCTCAAGAGAGCGTCAGACTTTGTCAGAAATGCGATTTGCTGTCTGTGAATTTGCAATGTTTCTTAGTCACTGTTGTTGTGAAAGTACTTTTCTGGTGGTGCAACACTGCAGAGTCTACCTTACGAGATCATGTGACCATGCTGCATGAACAAGCTTGACAGTGTGAATCCATCTGTCTTGATGGCTTCACTCCTCTGTTAGCTATCCAGGAGGAGCTGATGTTCATGTGATGCCTATGTCCTGGAGAGATGTGTGAAAAAGTCAGTGCTTTGAGTCAATGTTGAGTCAGTTTTGTTCTTGTAGCAGGGATCTTCTTCCTGTGCTGTTCAGATGGCACGGGGCACAATCATATCCTATCACTCAACAAGGCCTTGAAGACAGGGTCAAATGACCTTGTGGAGACACACTTATTATGAGGCCTTGTCTTGCTTCACCTCTAAAGTTAGTGCAGCCTCAGAAATATCCAATTGTTAATCACCTTTATTAAATTACTCTCAAAAACAGCCCAGGTTGGTGAATCATCTTCTTTTTTAGTTTTCATTTTGGACTGTTGGGATGTGCTTCTGGTCCTTAAATAAAATGTTGTCCAAGGCAATAATGGAATCTACCACTCGTTCTATTGCAAAACAATGTCCTGTGAGACAATCTGGTGACAGGAGTGCTCTCTACAACTAAACCTTTCTAAAACTGTAGGCATGTATTTCACAAAAATAAGTAGAGTGTCACCTGATCCTGATTTACTTGTTAATGGAGATAAAATACAAATTGTCAATCAGTATAAATATATTGGATTATTATTAGATTGGCAGCTCACTTTAAAGGCTATATTAACAAATTGTGTAAAAAGAAAAAAACCTTAAATCTTGCAAATGTTCATGCAATTCAAAAGGAGATACCTGATGAAGCTGAAAAATGTCTTGATTGTATAAAAGTGTTTGCATATGTATTTTCTATTGTATATGTATTGTGTGCTTCTTGCCTTTTTACATCATAGCCAGGGGACTTCAAATGAAAACTAGCCTTTGGCTACTTCTATATTATTTAACCATGTGTTTATGAAATTGCATTTTCCCCCTTTAAATAAATTAAACTAAAACTAAAAACTTTTATCGAATTTAACTGATCTGAATCGATCGAATGAAATCAATTATTTTGTATTTTTAATGAATCGTTCTTGAATTGTAGCCTGTGAATCAAGGTTTAATGAAGATTGACACCCCTACAAAATAGTATTGACTCTAGATATTTTGGTTCCACAGAATGCTGCTGTTCACAAACAGGTAACATTGGCGCCCATTATTGTAATTAGGGTGAAGTAATTACAGGGAAAAGAAAGCAAACTTCTTGAAAGCCACCAGGAAAGAAAACTGATTTACACTGGACACAATAAAAGATGACCTTTGCATTTAACCCATCACCAAAGTGAATAAGCACCAAGGTAAGCAGTATGTAGGGACTGTGGACTTCAGTGGTTTGTGAATTCAAATGAAGAATCCTCCAGATCACAGTTCAGTTCCTTAACCACTTGGCCACCACTGCCTCTTGACTGATGCAGTCAAAATTCAGAGTGATTTATTGTGCAGGTTTTTTAATTCAACATCATCTTTACTGAAAGCTTGCTACAATGTTAACAATGTCCCCTGTAACTGTCAAGAGAAAGGCGCCAATAATTTAACATCAGCTTCAACGGTTGAACAGTTCAGAGCAATGGAGACTGTGTAAGAGAGGTGAAGAATAGAGTACAGGCAGGATGGAACAACTGGAGAAATGTCTCTGGAGTGATTTGTGATAGAAGAGTGTCAGGTCAGTGACAGGATCAAAAATTAGGTGATTAGAGGGACAACACAGACAGGAAGGTTTGGAGAAAAAGTTAGAGAAGCCAGATTAAGATGGTTTGGACATGTTCAGAGGAGTGACAGTGGTTATATTGGGAGAAGAATGCTAGATATGGAGCTTCCAGGTAGGAGACGCAGAGGAAGGCCAAAGAGGAGATTTGTGGATGCGGTGAGGGGGTTGGAATTAGAGTTGAGGATACAGAGGACAGGGTGAGATGGAAATGGTTGAGTTGCTGTGGCAAACCCTGAAAAAGGGACAAGCCAAAAGGAGAAGATGAAAGAAGATTCTACTGCATTAATAATATAATTATTGTATATTATATTATTAGTGCTGGTAATATTGTTTCACCGTCACACTTTGTGTTGCAGCTCCATCTTGAAGCATTACCTGCAGATTTTGTAGAGGTCTGTGGCACTTTCTCCCTCCATGTCACTCAACACACCCATTTCCACCAATCTCTTACAGCTTGTTTGGTACCACTGCAAAATAATGCCCCATGGCGGTATGCCGCCCAGCTCTGGGTTACTATGAAAAAATACATATATCATAGAATACACAGAATTCTGGTGACAGCCTTCATTTGTTTCCTAAACTAGTGCCATTCTTTAAATGTAATTTATAAATATGAAATATTTACGTATTCAGTTTTTGTTGCAGCTTGAGGAGTTTTCACAGCTTTTTAAGTTTCAGGACTTCAATTGTTTTCAATTGTTCGATTGTTTTTTTTCCCTAATACTATGTACTGTGCATTTTTCTACCACACTGTATAAACCAAAATGTCTATATATTTCAATTTTAGGTTCTCTGAGCTGAGAGCTGGTTCTGGGTGTGTTTACCAGGACAGGTGTAAACAAACCTACAGTCAAGGAAATGTGGGATGGGGAGGAAGGTAGGTACTGTTTGATTCTGATTAGAGATTAGATTCAGTTGGAATCTAGAGCTGACCCTTTGTGTCTGGTGTTTTATCATTGATAATCATGTGTTACAGGTCTAACGGAGGCGGTTGATAATTCAGCCTTACAAACCTCTCAACAGCTCCAAAAAATCCACCAAAAGGACAACAGTGAACCCCAGGATGTGTTAGCAAATTTAATGGACACAGAAAATGGGGATGAGATGGAAGAAGGGGAGGAGGAAGACGAGGAAACTGCTCCTGATAATTTGACTTGTCTGGCTGGCCCTCAACCTTTAGCTGTCACAGATTCCATTCATGTCAAATTACTGACCTCCAGAGAAATAACCCAGAAAGATACAGAGCAGAACTTCAAGGCATCCCAGTTCAAAGGTCAGAACCCAGAGGTTGATCCTGACCTGGACATAGACCACAACCTGGACGGTGACCTTGAGAGTGGTCTGCCTAGAGAGTCCTATCCCTGTAACCATTGTGAACGCCACTTCTCCACTAAGCAGGGTTTAGAACGTCACATCCACATCCACGGTATTCCTAATCGGCAGACACAGCTCTTCAAGTGCCGCTACTGCAGTAAATCCTTTGGCTCTCAGGTTGGGAGGCGTCGTCATGAGAGAAGACATGAGAGTGGACATAAGAAAAGGCCAGGCTCAGTGGCTGGGACTGCCAGCTTCCTCTGTCCTGTGGCACAGACTGATGGCTCGAGTCCGGACTGCACCAGCCCCACTAGAAAGTCAGAGTTCAACGTTGGGCTGCTGCACAATGCTGATATGCAGAGGAAGGAGTTAGGGCTCCATAGTGACCCTACATTCATGTTCAATGATAATGGTGAGTCGAAGGAACTTCACCCTTGCAAGTATTGCAGTAAAGCATTTGGCACACACACCAACATGAGGCGACACCAGCGGAGAATACACGAGCGACACTTGTTACCAAAAGGTGTCCGTAGGAAAGGGATGCTCATGCAGGATGCAGCAGCAGTGCAGCAGCTGCCTGAGGAGTCTTCCAGTACCAGCCCTCCAACCATTTACATGCCCAGTGCAGACACAGAAGATGAGGTGGACAGGGACGAATATGCAGTGGACATATCAAAAAACATTTCGGACAACCTAAGCTTCTACATTGATGGGAAGATTGTATCTACCAACGCAGAAAGTAGCTGTGAGGTGATAGAGATGGATTCCAGATCAGCTACTCTGTTTGGCCTAGACACCGTCATCATAAATCCCAACCAGTTTGGTCAGACACTGAAGGTGGATGGGAGATCGAGTGGGGCTAAGCAGGTCTCCACCATCACTCAGGCAGCATCAAAGAGGAGAACATCTACTCCGCCGTCGTTTGTTCCCAGCCTTAAAGTAGAAACTGAATCGGCACCTTTTACAGCTTCATCCTCCTCTTCATCTCCTACTTCTTCTTCCTCCAACGTCATAGTAGGAGGACTGTTCCAATCAGCCTCAGATACATCTCCATTCCCTAGAGAGAAAACAGTTTATCTGTCACCCAAACTGAAACAGTTGCTTCAGACGCAAGACATGCAGAAGTCAACCATCACCCTGATAACAGAAAGCCATAGATTAATATCACCACTGTCCGTCACGCAGGGGTCAGGTTCTTCAACTAGGTTCAAAAGGAGAACATCATCCCCTCTGTCCTCTCCGCAGCTCAGTCCTGCCTCAAAAACAGATTCCTGTAAAGCTGAGGGGACAAGTCCATACACACTTAAAGTGACAAACCTTGAGAACCTCAGTCTTTCACCTTCAGGGAGTGTAGTGGACAAAGAATCAGGGGACATTTACATTCCTTTAAGAAAACAGCTACACAGTCCAGCTGCTAGCAGCGGAGGAAATTCCTGTAATCAACAGCCGTTAGATCTATCCAACACAATCATCTGTAGAAATGAAAACCTGGACAAGATTCCTGGAGATTCGGCTCTAGATCTAAGCATGGCTAGTAAGCTGACTGTTGAGTCTGAAATCAAAGAAAATCCAGGGCCACAGCCATTGATCAAGAAAAGAAAGCCAAACACCAGCATGCTGGAGAAAGTGCTCATGAACGAGTATGTAGGTGTAACTTTGCCAACAGAGGAGAGCTCCTCAGTGCTGGCTAAACTGAGTTCTTTTCACTCTGTGTCTCCAACTGCCACGTCAGAGTCTACTCACCCGTCTCCACCTTCTCTGACCCCTATCACTATGAACCCTACCTCACCCTGTACCTCCAGTATAGCCTCCCCTACTCCACCTCCCCCTGTGCTCCCTACCATCCCTTCATCGCTGGCCACACCCAGCTCCCCTGCCTCCCAGCCGTCACCACTTCCTGTCCTATTGCCCAAAATGTCTCCACTATCACCTAAAAACCAATCTGATTCAGAACAAAACAAACTGGAGGAAGAGGATCATGGGGCTCAGCTGCCTGCTAATTCAGTTACAGATAACATTAACTGCCCCACACCGAGCCCTCCTGAATCTCCATTAGAAGATGTGTCTGTTCACAGCCAGCCCAATGGCAGTTTACACCAGGACTCTACTAAGGAAACCTTACTTAAACCTAACACTGCTGCTGTCCTTGCTCAACTGGAGTTTTTATCTTCTTCACACTCACCCTCAGTATCCCAGGATCCGTCTTCGGCACCATCACTTCACAAGGTTCACACAAAAGAAGCCCCTCAACAGTGGAATGATGAGTTTGCTGCGATTGACGTTGGGGCTTCATCTCAGCCTGATGTTTCTGATGCCTCTGAAAAAGCCCCTCAGACACAAGAAGTTGATGGCACCTATGGCAAGACATTTGTGTGTAATGTTTGTGAAGAGCCGTACAGCTCCATCAAAGAACTTAGTGGACACATCATAGTACATGCAGCAGATTGGCCCTTTAAGTGTGAATTCTGTGTGCAGCTCTTTAGCAACACCCAATCCCTGCTGGCTCATCGGACAACACTACATGGATTGGGTGACATTTTTGTCTGCTCAGTCTGTTCCAAAGAATTTGCCTTCCTCTGTAACCTTCAGCAGCACCAGAAGGATCTGCATCCAGACAAGACATGTTCAAACACGACCGTGGAGAGCGGCAAGCTTAGACCCCAGAACTACACAGATCCGTCCAGAGCCAAAGAGGAAGGTAGTCCATCCACACCAGCACCAGAAGTGGCCACTGAAACTGCCCCAACTTTTGAACCCTATACAAATGGTAATGCCATAGAAGAAGAGGAAGCAGAGGACTCCAATGAGGAACTGTACACTACAATAAAGATCATGGCTTCAGGAGGAGGAAAGCCTAAAGGTCCAGATGTGCGCCTGGGCATCAATCAACACTATCCCAGTTACAAACCACCTCCGTTCCCCTACCACAGTCGTTCTCATACCAGTTCGGTAGCTTCGGCCACTAACTTCACCACCCACAACATACCGCAGACATTCAGCACTGCCATCCGCTGCACCAAGTGTGGCAACAGTTTTGACAACATGCCCGAACTGCACCAGCACATACTGGTCTGCGCCACTGCCAGTGATAAGAAGAGATACACACCCAAAAAGAACCCTGTTCCTCTTAAAAAGATAGTAAATAGCCCCAATGGAGCAGTTTCACCAAACTCTGCCAGCCAGAGTCCTTTCCGTAGGATGGGTCAACCGAAGAGACTCAACTTTAACCAGGACACCATAAAAACAAAGATGAGTGCTCTCAGTAAAAAGAAGAACCAGCTGGTCCAAAAAGCCATATCCCATAAAAACAAAGCCTCCACGACTGCAAAGAAAGCCACTGTTAAAAAGGAAGAAGAGCCGGCGTCTAACGTCTGTCCCCACTGCAGCCGCGAGTTTACTTACCCCGCAAGTCTCAGTAAACATATGGCTATCAGCTGTCCAAAGAAACCTGCTGTGACAAAGGGAAAGAAAGGTCCGATCAAGGTGAAAAGAGAGGCAGCGTCTGGGTTAGAGAGGGCTGTGATTCTCAGAAAGAAGTGTGCTGACCCTGAAGTACAGCAAACAAAAACTGAGCCTAAACCTCTGGGAAAGACTAGAACTCGTAGTGCTGGTGCAGCAAACGCAGAACCTGTCAAGGCAGGCAAAGGAAATTCCAAGAAGGGCTTACTTCACTCTCTACCTCCTGCCCTGCTAGCCCCAGATACACTTCCTGACAGTGCACCCCAGCAGCCTGCTGCAAAGATGCAACGAGTGGAGAAAGATGGGGCCCCGAGGAAATCAGGAGAGGCCAAATCTGCACCACTCAAACCAAAGCAGCTGAAGAAAGAGATGCGGTTTGCCCTTAGAACAAGAGAGAGAGTGGGAGGCCCAGTGACCAGGAGATCACATGTGTCCAGCACTGCGTCCCCTGCTGAGGGGAGAAGGGAGGAGCCACCAGCTCAAGACTGTAAAGAGACACAGGTGGGAGAGTGTGTGTGATATAGCACCAGGTCCTGGACTGTAGTGAGTGAATGTTTAACCACATCAGTCAATGGTTACATTTGAAAAATATTTTGCTTTTACTCCAAATGTGTTTTCATAAAGTACAGAGAATCAATGGGCTTGTTAATTTCCATCTGTCATTCCACAAAAATAGTACCTAGGGATTTCCATCTCACTGATTGCAGTGTATGTACGTGTGTAAACAAAACTTAACCATATACTATTTACTAGATACTGCAGACAAAATTCACAAATCTTTTAAAAGTAAATCATTTAAAAATGCAAGGGCTGATGCAAAAAATGCATTAGCCCTTACAAAAATATACAGGCCAAATAAGAAAAAAATATTTATTATGAAAAATATTTATGGAAACATTTGTTTGGTTAAGGATTGTTTATTTATATTGTTAACAATAATGTTATTCAAGGTATAAAATTTAAACATTTTGTGTCTCAGGCATAGCATCATAGCAACTATTGTTTTCGTGTTGCAGGACTGACAAAGTGAGTCTAACCAACTGATAAACACTGGTTCTGGGATGATGGCAGCTGGGCTATCAGGCAGCAGTAGGATGGAACTGAGACTGAAGTTTTGTGTTGAAATGTTTCACTCCAGACAAGTGAAGTTCGTTGCTGGACTCAAAGAGAGCTGCCTTTTTTTACTCTTTGTTTCTCATTTCTAAACCTGAGCCTCCACTTCTGCAAGCCTTGCAAAAACCCCAGAAGATAAACAATAGAAAAGGGGTTTAAATGACCAGGAGTTTATATGCACGTTGATGTGTTGTAACTTCACCCAAAGCAGTAAGACTACGGCTCCACATTGCAAACGTCAATCAACTGTCACTAAGTATAAAGAATGCTAGTTTGTGCTTTTGTTTCCTTTTAATGCTCCCTCTTTTAAGATTGGAGATGAATGTGGAATCCTTAACTGCATGTGCTAATAAGTAGATAAAGCAAATTCTTCCATGTGTGTCACGGTAGGCGTTGACTTGGGTTCACACCTTATTAGTCTTTATATTGTAGAAGATCTTTGGTTGTTCTCTTTTATTTTTGTTTGGGGGAAGGAACATGAGCAGGACAGTTGAGTGCTGCAGCAGTTGGTCCTCAGGAACACTGTACATGTGAAAAATTAGTCTATGAATGCCAATGCTTGACAACTGATTCTCCAAAAGTGCATTTGTTTTAAGTAGAATTTTGGATTCACTGTTTCTGTTCAACTGGTAATTCTACTTGTAAAATAATAGGGATTTATATGTAAACATTGTTTTAAATAATATTCAATGAAGAGATTTTTTTTTTATTTTATTTTGGAAAAATCACCCACTCGTCCCAGTGTTTTTACAGCACTTTAAAGACCATATGCCAAATGTCCCTGCTGTATTCCTACCATTAGCTTTAATCATCCCTGACAACCACTTTGTATAGAGGTTCATATAAGTTGATATATTTTTTTTAAGTTTTACACATCCAACATAAACGGCAATCACCTCCATGTAAGAATTTTATCATAGTGAAAGTAAGGCTGACATTTGTAGTTCTTTTTTAAAAAAAAAAAAAAAAGCCAGGACGCAGGATGGTGCTGAATCCTAAAAGGACTGGAATAATTGAAAGGTTTGTCAGATTTTGATTCCCTCAATGAGGTCATAATCCTAGACTGACTTCATATTTATACATGTAGACTCCATCAAATGGTCCCTGCCAATTAAAAATAGTAGTTTGTTTTCACCCTCTTCCAGCAGTAACACTTACAAATGGGCAATGCAAGAACACGATTCAACAAATCAACTTAATGGTAGAATTTGAACTAATTTATTTTTCCATGAGAAATTTTCAGCATTAATTTTGTGTATTTAAGGATGAACACAGACCCACCTCTCCCCTCCCCCAAATGACCTCCAATAACGTTGCTGTAATTGTCATAATAAAAGAAAGGTTTTCTTGTGCATTTGTGTTTTTTCTTGAGATGTCTCTATAAACCTGTACTAATATACAGCATTTTCACGAATATGTGTGTGTGTGTGTGCATTTGTCCTCATTTAGACAGGCATTGAAATATAATTTTTATGTGTAATTAGCAGGTCTCTTCTGCAGCACATTTATTTGTTTCTAAACGATGTTTTAAACTTTTTCTTTTGGGAGCAATTGCACCTTGTTTTTTTGCATTAGAATCAGAATTCAAAACCAAGTTTACTGCATCTCATACTGTAGTTTCTAATAATAAAAGGGAATTGGGCGGAGTAATTCACAAAAACAGGTCACTGTCTGCTGGTTAGCTGCTGCAACACCATCGACAGTTTTTGTAACAGTCTTTACAGAGGGGTTGATTTGTGGGTCAAAGCAAACCTTTTAAAAAATCCAGCATAAACAAGAACAGGTGGGTAGTCAGCTCTGGTTTTTGCTCCATACTGCATAATTTCCAAAACCTCTATAGTAAACATCTGGTCTGCGTGGTGTTTTGTATTTGGTCCACTTTGTCGATGGTGGACCAAATAGATCTTTTTTTCTAGTATTTATCTCCTGTTCAACTTTCCATTCTATAAATTTGCATTGTTCTGTCCATCCACATGTTCAATGCTGGGCTCTCGTGTCAGCTCTCTGTCTTACAGTCAGTCTTTGTAAATGCATTTTACAAAATATTACAAATAAAATGAAACTTCTTAGGCCAAAAAATAAAACTTTACTGTCAGGAGACTTTTAAAGTCACACCGCAGCTGTACTGACTGACATTTTTCTTTAAGCTCAGCACAGACGATGAACAAAATAGAAGATCTGTAAAGGTTTTACGTAGAGAACAGAATGAAGTGCTCAGAATAGAATGGTAGCACTTTATTGATTCGAGGTTATCCTAGGGAAATTGCAGTTGTTTATTAATATGTATACATTAATAAAATCATGTATATGTATATCAATCAAATATATGTTTAAGTATTTGAATTTTTGTCTGTACATATATATTTTTATATATAATATACACAAAGTGTGAAATAAAAATTAAAAAAGTAAAAATATACATTATAACTGGATAAAACATTAAACATTAAGAGAATACTACACCTAAATGTGTTTTCTTGTTTTCTTATTTTACCTTTTAAACTGTATTTTCTGTTATATTAAAATTAAACATGTTGTTTTAAACATGTCAAAGTGTTGCATATATAAACTTAAATCGCTTTTGTTGGCCTGCATTCTCTACCAATTGTGAGAATGTGCCCACAATTGGTAGAGATTCTGTGTGTGCTGCCTTAGTTCTAGTCATAAAAAATATCATTCTGTGTTGATCTGTTACAAAATAATGTAGATTTTAAGAACAGGCACAGTTGCTGCAGGGTATCAATGCTGTGTTACAATTATATGCTATATTTTCTCTGTGCTCTTTTGTAAAGTGAGCTCATTTTGGATGGTTTAATATATGTTTGTGACTCTGGCATTACAATACGTATGATGATAATAGGCAAATGATAATAATAATTAGAACTATATTAATCCCTATGGATTATCCTTCGGGAAATTATACCTCTGCATTTAACCCATCACTGTGGCGAGCAGGGGGTTGCTGGTTGAGCCTGCGCTTGGGGAGCAGTGAGTGGAGACGATACCATGCTCAGGGCACCTCAGCGGCAACTTGGCGGTAGGGGGAGCAGTGTGTGGGGACGATACCGTGCTCAAATCATGATACGATATATATTATCATTTCCTGCAATATTATTGGTTTGATGCTATATATTTATGAATTTATTTTTAGTTTCTTTAAGCTATTGAATTGTAGTAAAAAATAAATTAGAAGAAACCAACACCAAGAATATTCACCTATCCATCTTCGTCCGCTTATCTGGAGCCGGTTCGCGGGGGCAACATTCGGAGGAGGGATACCCAGACTTTCCTCTCCCCAGACAGTTCCTCCAGCTCATCTCGAAGGATCCCAAGGCATTCCCAGTCCTGCCGGGCAACATAGTCGCTCCAGCGCGTCCTAGGTCTTCCTCTGGGTCTCCTCCCAGATGGAACATGACCTGAACACCTCCCGTGAGTGCCGTCCGGGGGGCAACTGACTCCTCTCGATGTGGAGGAGCAATGGCTCTACTCCGAGTTCCTCCCGGGTGACAGAGCTTATCTCTAAGGGGGCGCCCTGCCACCTTGCGTAGAAAGCTAATTTCTGCCGTTTGTATCCGGGATCGCATTCTTTCGGTCATGACCCAAAGTTCATGACCATAGGCGAGAGAAGGAACGTAAATTGACCGGTAAATTGAGAGCTTCGCCTTTGGGCTTAGCTCTTTCTTCACCACGACGGATCGATACAGCGAGCATTATGCAGTCGATATTAATATAGTTCAGTGCTTCCCTATCTTTTTCTGTTACGCCCCCCCAGTAAGAAGAAAGCAACTCCCACCCACTCTCCGCCGCAACTTTAAATAACACCATTTGTCTATAAAATAGTTCTTGGTACACCTCTGCATAACATCGTTATCGTTATTGCATAGATAATGGTGACAATTTCTTTCATAGTCTTAGTTTAAATATCTCCATGCTGTATTATCTGCTGCATACGTTTTTGTGTCTCAGCAAAAGTTAAAAAAAGCTTGTTTCTTGATTTGATTTTTTAATGACTAACAATATGCAAAGGCCTTTTACATTTTGAATGTCAAGACCCTATTTGTATCAACAGTTTATTTGCAAACACTGATGGTAAAAATCTTTTCAAAGTGCTGCAGAGTATACGCGTAGCCATGTAAAAACTCTTTCAGGGGTATTGTCCATTTTACTTTATTTTTTAAATTATATTTATTCCAATAAATCAATTTATTTTTCTTTTATAGGTTCACCGTATCCTTGTTAACATAAAGAAAACAAAAAAAGGAGCTATAGTTCAACTTACAAGGATGTGCAATTACACTTTATTGTAGTACGGCGGGAAAAAAGAATGTTCCCCAGAGTCACATGCGCCCCCCTCAGCATCGCACCGCGCCTCCCCAGGGTGGCCCGCCCTACACTTTGAGAAGCACTGTTCTAAATACATGATGTTAGAGTCCCCCACCCCAGCATTTAAAAACCTAGCAGCTCGGTGTAAATTACAGGATTGGCATTAAATATTCAAAAAGTTTCCATAGGCGACATTGAATAGATTAGTTTTTAGTCTCACCTTAAAGGTAGAGACCAAATCAGAATTCCTCATCTGAATCCAGATTCTGACTGTATTCATTATAACCGGGATGAAAGTAAACTTGGAGGTAGTCAATGGGAGCTGGGAGCAAACCAATGAGTGAAGAGAAATTATCAAGAATGCATGCTCCATGTCTACCCATGCTGGGCGCATGTCCTCCATTTTGCTATTGGTCCAGTTTAGAAGTTTGTTGATGATGCATAATGAAAAATAGTGCAAGAAGTTTGGTAATGCTAGGCCCCCAAAAACTTTGGGATGTTGCAGCACTGATTTTCCAATATGTAGAATTTTGATTGCCCCAGAGAAATGAACTTAATAGCCGATCAATAGACTTGAACAAAATGTTTGTTAATTAAAAAAAAGTATTGAGTGAAGATGTATAAAAACTTAGGCAAGACAACCATTTTAACTTAGCTTAGCTCTTTCTTTACCACAATGGACCAATACAACAAGCGCATTACTGTGGCCGCTGCCCCGATCCGCCTGTCAATCTCCCATTCCATCCTTCCCTCACTCGTGAACATGACCCGAAGATACCTAAACTCCTCTACTTGAGGCAGGATCTCTCCCCCGACCTGGAGGGCACTTACCACCTTTTTCCGGTCGAGAACCATGGCCTCAGACTTAGAGGTGCTGCCAGCCGCCTCACACTCGGCTGTGAACCGCCCTAGTGCATGCTGTAGGTCCTGGTTCGAAGAGGCCAGCAGAACAACATCATCTGCAAACAACAGAGATGAAATCTGGTGTCTCCCAAACTGGACCCCGCCTGGCACCTGACTGCGCCTAGAAATTCTGTACGTAAAAGTGATGAACAGAACCATGGAGGTGGGTTCACGTCTTTTCTTCGGGCTTGGCCCGGCCGGGTCCCGTGGACCCAGATCCGGCCACCAGGTGCTCGCCTATGAACCCCAATGCCAGGCCTCCACCACGTTAAGATCCTGTTAATTCGAGAATATGAATAGTGAACATGTGAGAAAAAAGACAAGGCTTTTTTAGACTGGTATTTGGCCTTCTATGGGTCAAAAAGGCAAGACTATTTTATAGACATAGAGAGCTTTAGCTGACATAGACCGACGTTTTCACATCCCTTTCACATAAAGGAAGACAGAAATCTTTTCATTGAGGTGTACAGGAAACCAACACACAACGATCAGTACCTACATTTTGACTCTCATCATCCATTACGACATAAACTGGCGACTAGAACCCTAGACCATAGAGCAAGACACATCCCTTCGCAAGAGCATGCCAAGGCTAAGGAGCAAGCTCACATTAGAGGGGCCCTAAGCACCTGTGGCTACCTTAACTGGGCTTTTTCCAAAGCAATTATGTTGCCGGGACCTCTCTAAAGACTCTTTAAGGATCACCAAATTCCAGTCTATTTCAAACCCACCAACACTCTAAGACAGAAACTGGTCCACCCAAAAAACAAAATACCTCATCGCCAACAGAGCAATGTTGTATATGCAGTACAGTGCACAGAGGACAAACGTGTGCAACAACAGCGAAGACCCAACGCATAAGGACAGGACTCTGCGGTTTATTTACACCTAGAAAAGAAGGGACACAGTTTTGTGGATGAAGATGTCCAAATCCTGGACAGAGAAGATAGGTAGTTTGAAAGAGGAGTTAAGGAAGCCATCTACGTCAACTTGGAGAAACCTCTCTCAAGACAGGAGGACTGAGACACAATCTTTCATCCACTTATAAAGCTGTTTTGAATTCTCTGCCCAGAAAATTCTCTGGTGATCAGACCAGGGCTCCATCACAAAGGAGAGAAACAAGTGATACCACCACTACCCTCCACACCTCCATTCACACCTCTAACTCAACATACAGCTCGTCTCGAACAGGGTGTGACACCCTTTAACCCCACCTCCCGTTGACAGCCTTTGGTTCTACAACAACCCCCCTTTCACAGGTATGCAGCCTCGTTTGAGGTTAAATACCAGGTCTCCCCTGTAGTCAGTTAGCACTGAAGAAGCATCTTGGATGAGAGGTGAAACAGCTTCAAGAAACCTACTATGTCCAGTTTCTTTTGAAGTAACTAATTTTGCGCACTACTGTACTGTTCAATATAAGTTATAAAAAAATGACACATTTAATTTTTAATATTTAGTCTAAAACAGTCCTATGATTCTTTGTGCAGTATTTAATCAATTAATCAATAAATCAAATTTTATTTATATAGCCAACATTTACAAATCAAATTTGTCACATAGGGCTTGACTGGGTTGGTAACATCCTCTGTCCTTAGACCCTCAGCCCGGGTAAGGAAAAACTACCGAGAGAAAAAAACCCTTTTAACGGGAAAAAACGGTAGAAACCTTAGGAAGAACCACAGGAGAGGGATCCACTCCCTGGACGAACAGGCGGACAGTGCAATGGACGTTACCAGAGCATAAAAATACAATAAAATAAAACAAATACAAAAGATACAACAAATAGTCAAAATTTAAATGCTTCCAGTAGCTGTTGTATCAGTAGGTGTATGAGGCTATGATCCCGGTCATCCTACTGCTGGTCCTCCTAGTCCTGGTTATCCTAGTTCTGGCATCGACCCAACCATCAGCAACTGGAATGAAAAAAAGAGAAACAAAAAAAACGGTAGTTTAAACAGATTTCAATAGATTGGGGGAGAGAGTTGAGTAGAGAGTGAGACAGGGACGAGGAGGATGGAGGAGGCGTGCTCAGACTATGTGCTCATTCTAAATGCATGATGTGAGAGCCCCCCACACCAGCAATTAAAACCTGTAGCAGCTTAGTGTAAACTACAAGATTGGCGTTAAGCATTCAAAAAGTTCCCATAGGCGACATTTAATAGATGGATTTTTAGTCTCACCTTAAAGGTAGAGACCAAATCAGAATTCCTGACATGAAGTGGAAGCTGATTCCACAGAAGAGGGGCTTGGTAGCTAAAGGCTCTACCACATGTTCTCCTCTTAATAATTTTGGGAACCACTAATAGACCCGAATCTCGGAGCAGTCTGCTAGGTTTATAGGGGGAAAGCAGGTCCTAAATATAGGAAGGGGTCAGATTATTTAGGGCCTTGTAAGTCAATAGTAGAACTTTGAAATCAATTCTACTTTTAATTGGGAACCAGTACAGGGAGACTAAAATGGGAGTCATGTGCTCCCGTTTTTTGGTCTCTGTGCTGTGGTGGATTCTAAATCCAGACTGAATTTTTTCAAAAAGATCATTACTATGTAAACTTCGAAAGACAGCAGACAGTGGTCAGAGAACAATGGATTGTGGTCAAATATTTCCAAATTCTGGATTTCAATTCCATACGCTAAATTAAGATCAAGCGTGTGGTTAAGATGGTGGGTTGGTTTGTTGACCACTTGGTTGAAGCCAAATGAACCGAGGAGTGATGAGAAAGCTAAGCTAAGGTTAACATTAGGAACATCAACATGAATATTAAAATCACCTACTATGATGATTTTATTGGAGCACAAAACCAACTCTGCTAGAAATTCTGGGAATTCGCTTAGAAATTCTGAGTATGGGGAGGGTGGGCGATAAGGAATTGTAAATAGGCGATGGTCTATTTCATTTGTAGCAGGATCTAAAGAACTGAGAACAACGTACTCAAATGATTTATAAGTTCCTGTAGGCCGAGTGGGATAGTGGGATATCACGATTGAAAATTGCAGCGACTCCCCCACCTCTGCCATGTCCTCTTGGGATATGGGTATTTGAATGGGTGGGGGGTGTTGCTTTATTAATTGTAACAAAATCATCTGATTTAAGCCATGTCTCAGATAAAAAGAGTAGATTGAAAGCATGATCATTGATCAAATCATTTATTAATAAGATTTATTTTTTAAGGATCTAATATTTAACAGACCGCACCTAATCATTGTGTTTCATCCCTGTTTCTGTTGATGGTGAAATCTTAATTTTAATGAGGTTGGTATGATCTACCCCTCTTCTGTTTCTCCATATGAATTTATTAATGGGAGCCCTAATTGTTGGTATAATGTTGATCTTCAAAGGAAGTTCAACATTATCCGTTTGGGGTGACATGCCAGCAGGAAGCTGATTCACAGAGACGTGTGTAAGATGACTACTCTGTGTGCTGGTCTGGACTCTTTGGCGTCATGTGGTTGATATTAAAACATTTGATATATTCCTGGAAATGAATTTAGCTCCATCCAGGGTGGAATGGATGCCATCCCTCCACATCAGACCAGGTTTACCCCTAAAGTGCTGCAAGTGGTCTATGAAGCCCACATTATTAGCAGGGCACCATTTTGACAACCACCTGTTGAATGACAACATATGGCTGAACATGTCATCATTCGTCGTGTTTGGTAGGGGACCAGAGAAATATCAACCGAACCAATATAAAAATGTCCGACATCGTTTTGGCAAACTCACACAGCGACTCAACACTAGTTTTCATGACTTCGGATTGATGAAGCCGGATGTCATTACTGCTGACCTGAATTATAATTTTGCTAAACCTACGGTTATTTTTATCCAGCAGTTTCAAATTGGACTCTATGTCGCCCGCTCTGGCCGAGTATCAGATGTTACTTGTAACATCCTTGAGTATCAGATAGATGGAGGTAGAAAAAAAAGAGTGATGGTGAATGTTGTCAGTTGGTATGCCACACAGGCTGTGAGTTTGTAGAAAAGGAGCACCTTTGGAATTAGCTAGATTTGGTTGTAGAGAGCATCCCCAGGGGAGAGAGAGTGGTGACTGGAGTAGATTTCAATGGACATGTAGGAGAAGGGAACAGAGGGGTTGGGGGAGTGATGGGCTGGTGTGGGGTTAGGGATATAAATTTGGAAGGACAGGCAGTGGTAGATTTTGCTAAAAGAATGGAAATGGCCGTGGTAAACAGCTATTGAGTGGAGGCAGGTCCACACAGGTAGATTATATTCTGTGTAGAAATCCGAGGGAGATTATTGATTTTAAGATAGTGGCAGGTGAGAGTGTAGCCAAACAACATATGATTGTAGTGTGTAAGCTGACAATGGAGGTAAGAAGAAGGAAGACAGAGCAGAAGATGAAGTGGTGAAAGTTAAGGAAAGAGAAATGTTGTGAAGACTTCGGAAAGGAAGTAGGGGGATTTCTGGGCTGTGGTGAGGAATTTCCAGATGGGACACCACAGCTTGAGTCATTACTTAAGACAGGTAGGAAGGTGCTAGGTGTGTTTTGGGCAGAGAAAGGAAGACAAGGAGACCTTTGTCTTACTTTCTAGGTGGTCGAATGATGACGTTCAGGTGAGTGTTCAGAGAAAGAGATTAGCAAAGAAGAGATGGGATAGTGACAGGACAGAGGCCAAAGACTGGAGTACAGTGAAAGGGCAAGGAAGGGTGAAGAGGGAAGTGGCCAAGGCCGAACAAAAGGCAAAAGAGGAGTTGTATGAGAGGTTAGACACTAAGGAAGGAGAAACCGAGTTATAGAGATTGGCAAGGCAGAGAAATCAATTGAAGAAGGATGTGCAGCAGGTGAGGAGTTGTTGAATGAGGAGAATGAAAGGAAGCGTAGGAATGAGGAGGCAGTTCCCAACAGGTAGAAGGTAGATCACATTAGAAAGGATGAAGTTAGAAAAGCTGTGAAGAGTGGAAAGGCAGTTGATTCCGATGACGATATGTTAGATTGGTGCAGGATATGTACTGCATAAGAACAGAACAACATTGGTGAGGTGTGCTGTTGGGAGGACCTTCTTGTTTGCTTTGGTGATGGACAGATTGACAGATGATGTTTGCAGATGACATTGTGATCTACAGCGAGAGTAGACAGCAACTAGAAGAGAATCTACAGAGGTGGAGGTTTGCGCTAGATAGAAAAAGAATAAAGGTCAGTCATAGCAAGTCAGTATATGTGTGCAAATGAAAGGGAGAGTGGTGAAATGGTGAGGTTACATGGAGCACAGGTGGTGAAGGTGCAGGAGTTTAGTTACTTTGGATCAACCATTCAGTGGAGATTGTGGAAGATAGGTGAAGAATAGAGTACAGGCAGGATGGAATAACTGGAGAAAGATCTCAGGAGTGATTTGTGATAAAAGAGGTGAAGGGAAAGGTTTGCAGGACAGTTGTACAGTCATGATGTAAGGCCTAGAGACACTAGCAATAGATAGAAGACAGGAGGCAGAGCTGGAGGTGGCAGAGTTAAAGATGCTGAGGTTCTCTTAAGAGGTGACGAGGATGGACAGGATCAGAAATGAGGTGATTGGGGGAGAACACAGGCAGGAAGGTTTGGAGAAGAAAATGCACAGTCTTTCAAGGACTCAGATGTGCATATTTTGGAGGACAGGTGAATTGAGAGAGGAGTGAAGGAAGCCATCTATGCACATCTGGAACAAACAACCTCGAATAGAGGGCGGTGTCTATGTCATCAATTTTCTGCTAAATACTATTCTGCCTTTAAATCCCATCCTAGGAAGTTTATTTGCTCATCAATACCAGAGCAGGCTTCTCGAGGTGGGTGAGACAACAATTCCCATTCAACTCTGGGTATGTGACAATAAAATGATTCATTAACACCAGGAGCAATTTCTGTCTAAAAAGGTGTGATCAAAACAACTCTTAACACCTTTGTCTAGTGGTGAAGGGAGTGGCCTAGAGGAGTATAACTACTACTGTTCCCTCTGACATTAACCACAAACTGATGAAGTTCCTCAGTTGAGGAATGAAATGCTTTTCAACTACAATTTAACCCTTTTGGAACATAATTAACCGTTCCAGGAACGGTGTTAACTGGTTCAAGAACCTCAATTAAATGGTTGATCAAAACAAAAACAAGAAATGTTAAATATTGTTTCTGTTTGGAATGGAACGAAAAATTCTGGTTCAAAGCCCTACTATAATGATGACGCTTAAGGTGAATTATGAGAAATTTCAAGATAGGTGGCGGGCAGAGCACATGTTCACGGACGTAAATGGCACACCTGTGTGTCTTCTGTGTAGAGAAAGTGTGGCTGTGATAATTGTGTTGAAAAGTGTATAATCTACGAAGGCACTAAAAAACATCTAAGAAACACAAAGACAAGATTGCAGGATTACTGTGAGAGTTTGAGAAACGTTTTCAGGCATTTGGTATACTTGAGACAGAATTTTCATTCTTTTGCTCACCTTTCACAGTTGAAGCGTCTGATCTGCCAGTCAACATCCAGCTAGAAATAAATTATTTGCAATGTGATGCAGATTTGAAGGGCAAATTTGCCTCCATTGGTCTGGACATATTTTATCAGTGTCTATTACCAGGGTATCCCAAATTAACAGCCCTGGCTGATAAAATTGTGTGCATGTTTGGGACAACCTACCTTTCTGAACAAATTTTCTCAGTTATAATACACTCCTGATCAAAATCTTAGTTAATCTTACCAGTACAAGAAATTTAAAGAATTTGTATTTTCCCATGTGTATCTTAAGAAGGTTCTAAGTAGAGTTTTAAAATACAAAAAGAGGAAATGTGTTAGACC
>JAFBJS010013712.1:0-14141 GCA_016785265.1 Paraplagusia blochii
TGTACTTTTGGCAATTTGATTAGAAAAGGGGAATGTTTTAAGTTTCATCAACTTTACAAGTGTCTTTGAGTGATAAAATACAGTAAATAAAAATAATTAAATGATGGAATCATCAGATATCAAACAAAGTTTTTTGTACACAACAAATTATTATATATGTACAATTATATTGCATAGATATAAGACAAAAACACGTATATAATTCATAGACGGCAGAATGACATAATGTGAGGAGTTTTGGGTGCGCACTCATGGAGCGTTCATAACCCCCTTCAATTTCCATCTACCACTGTCCTCTGTATCCTAAACTCTAATTCCAACTACCTCCATGTCCTCTGTCACTGCATCCACCAATCTCCTCTTTGTCTCCTACCTGGTAGCTCTATCTCTAGGATCATTTTTCTATCAATGTATCCACTGTTTCTCCTCTGAACATGTCCAAACCATCTCAATCTGTCTTCTCTAGCTTTTTCTCCAAACCTTCCTGTCTGTGATAGTAAGAGTTCAGTAATATATATATATATATATATATATATATATATATATATATATACAGTATATATATTTTTTTTTCAGCATGGAGCAAATTGTAATGTATCTAAGCAGAAGATGACTCAGAGCTATGAGCAAGCACAGAGAACTGCTCCACATTGATGTCAAACAACATATTTAGATGTCCTAAGGTTTCGAACATCTTTGTCAACTTCATAAGAACCAGAGAACTTTTTAAAGAGTTGGGGTGAGCTGATAAGAGACATTTATGAGATTGCAATTTCTCACGGTAAAAAAAAATAAATCAATGCTCTCATACATTAATGGTACATAAACCATTTTGACATTTTGTGTTGGAAATATTTGCACATCAGCTCTGATCTCCAAACATTGGTTTTTAGTGAATATACTCTCCACTCCATGTATTCTACAGATCAATGCAGCTACGCTTTTTTCTAGAAGGAGAAATTACTTCGACACAACGCAGATCCATTAACAATGTGGACAAACATTTTAGCAGAATTGTGTTCTATACACTCCTGCATAGTTTATATTGATCAGCCAAGAAAAAAAAACAGGGGAATTGCAAATGCATCCCTGCCTCTGCTGCCTATGATACAGTATATATGCATATATAGGAATAATCATCCTGTTTTTACTATCCAACATTTTCACTTGCTTACCCATTGCTAAGCTATGGGGACAGGAGTCTCCACAACTGCCACCCAAATCACATTGCACCCCCACTATCAAATTGCAAAAGAGCAAAAGAAAAATACAGAAGAAAAAAAAGGTGAAAATGAAATAAAAAAATTCAGTTTCTCAATATAATACAACACTTAAAACAAATCTTGTAATACTCACATTCATCCACAGCAGTCTAACACTGATTGCATCCAACAAAACCATTTTCTTAGCATGATCGGCAGTAAAATCCTTCTATAAATATTGTGGCCCCCGCTAACATTCAACTTTCACATCAAGGTGGGGGACCACAAAATATCGCTCCATGGGCCACACGTGATCTAAACTAAGCTGAAATTCTAATTTTGATAAAGAAAAAAAAAAATACTGTGGTTAACAATAGGATCAAGACATTTATCAATTACTTTCAATCAAAACAGCTCATATGTTGCACAGCCTGATAACAGTTGAAATAAATTGGACAGCTCTGTTAGGTAGCATTAGAATATTAAGTCTAATTCCCTTCTCATGTCCCTGCTACACAACAATCATTAGATTCTCTCAACTCCATGAATGAACATGAAATAAAAAAATAAAAAAAATTGACTCATTTGATCCCCCTCCTACACATACAGAGCACAGAGTGCACGGACGAGACATCGTTGAGATATCAAGGACATCTCCAGGAGAAAAATCAGGAATTCACAGGAATGTGCTCCCTGCACTCATCCTGCAGTCTTTTTGATCAGTTTGGTTCTGGTTACTTTAATCACATGCTTATTATTAGTGATTGGTCGAGATGTGTACTTGACAGTCCAGTGTGTGATTAGACAAGGATGGAGCGGCATAGCATTACATGGAGCCGGAGGGGCTGCGGGGCACCCTTGCCATTGAGATGTGCTCCAGTGTAATTAGACATTAGCACCCAGCAGGGGGCCTGCTAACATGAGCTGAACCTCGATTAGAATGGTTATCACAGCTAATTCACTTTAATGGGCACGTAGCACAACCGCTGGTCTCATGTAAGCAGTGATTAAAAAAAGGATGCTTTTCGTAATTGCTGCTAATTTTTGTACGTATTGGTCATTTTTGTCAAACAATTGCTGTTTTAATCAAAAGGGAAGGTTTCACTATAATCAGTTAGACAGGAAAACAAGCTTGTTCTTTTTAGCTCTAAAATTTTTGTTTAAAAGAAATACACTAGATCAAGGATGTCAAACTCAATTTCATTGTGGGGCAGAATTAAAAACTGGCATGAAGTCACAGGCCAAAATTAATACTATACTATAAGGAGCACATAAAAGTCTTAGATTTTCTTCAAAATGTGTGGCGCGCCCTATAGTGCAGCAAGCCCTGTGTGTGTTATTGTAAGGCGGACGTAGTAGAGGACACCATGACAACGTTAAAGGGTGAAGTGTGGGCTTAGATTGCATATAAAACCCACACCCTATTATCAGGTGCGCCTTATGTGTGTGTTAAATATAGTAATGGCACACAAAACTGAGACTGCGCATTTTAGTACGGTGCACCTTATGGTCGTGAAAATATGGTATATTGAGAAATTAACAGTAATTGTGCATCTTTTTCATTCTCTCCTGAAATTAAATGTTGTTTTTTCATATGGAAACATTGCATCTGAAACAGCCAATGCTTAATGTTATCAAGACGGGAAAAAGAAAGAAATTAGAAATTATTCACACGTCAGTAAATCTGTAAATCTTTTTTTTACAGAACAAAATGTACGTGCTATAACAAAAACATGCTTTAGTAATATAACACATTCTGAGAGTATATATGGTCTAGGTGCTGGTGGGCCAACTCTAGTACACATTTGATTTTATCTCCCTGGCCAGCTATAATTACACTGTGGGCTACATTTGGCCCCCGGGCCTGAGTTTCATTCCTGTGCACTAGATAGATAAAGAATCTAAAATTCAATACCAAACAGATTTGGGTCTGCAAGGCTCACAGAATGGTACAGTGTGATTTGAGTGGCAGTTGTAGAGACTGCTAGCCATGAGACCCAGTTAAAGACAAGTAGATGAAGATGAAAAATTGAATCACTGATACTGATTACCAGTAACTTACAATCGAAAAACATTTTTTAGTTTGATGCTTAATTTGTTAAAAATGTAATTTTCCCTAAATATTACATAACATGAATTTATAAAACAGAATAAAATCAGAATGAAAAAAATCCTCAATATTCAGAAAGGTGAGATACCAACGTCTTATGTCCAACACACAAAAAAAAATTCATAAGCACCGTAGAAAGAAAGGTCTTTGTTGGAATAAACAGAAACCAGTCTCTCCCAAATGGCCTTCTCAGAGATAGTGTTCTTTAATATCGCAGGGAGCTAAGCATGCTTAAAGCTGCAGACATTTGACAAGCCGGGCCTGCTGGGAGCAGGGGAGATAAGCATGGCACGCAGACAAATACACTTGACTTCTCCTGTGTGTCAGATACAGTTGTGCAGGGATTACAAGACCAGTTGTTGTTTTTGTATTTGAATACAGTTTCTATTCAGAAGTAAGGAAAAGGAAAATCATTCTGCTCCCTCCAGAGTGGGATCAATCATCAACTAATTTTACTGGACTGCTCATGTGAGACGCAGCTGGGAGGTCCAGGTTCCCCAGACAGGCCTTAGTGCACAGGCTGCTGCTCTACAACACTGCATTATGGTTGGCAGGCGTGATTAAACTGTTTGTGTTTTACACCACATGCCTTTGTACACACGCACCAAAACAAACGGACGAACAGACCAGTTTCAACTTGTTGTGACTCCTCTGTCCTTTTGGTAGGAAGTTCACATATAACAAAGAGATAAGTGCTTAATTCAATCAAATACATTTATCTGATTCATTTCTGTTCAATATTATGAAGCCGGAAAAGAATAAATACACAAGTACGGACCAACAAATGTATTTTCAAGAATTTAAAAATTCATTTTAAGAATAAAGGCAACAACAACAATTAACAAATGTATTGGTCAAACTGCATACATTTTCTCTGTGGATTTTTGAGGCCAATCAGTTCCACAAATTATTTTTTTCAATATATAGGAGCCAATCAGAAGTCTCATTTATTTGCAGCCAATCACACGACTGTATCCCTTGTCCTTTGCGGATGTGCACCAAAGCAGTTTTCCTTTTTTTGACTATTCTGGCTACTTTTTAATTTTCTCCTAAATTAAGAAACACAAATTGTTAAAAAAAAGATGAGTAAATAAATAAATAGTAAATAACTATAACTAAATGCATGTCTACTTTTTTAGATTCTTACTGTGGCCTTGTTGAACATGTTGGTGTAAGTTATCAGTCATCCAGGTCATTTAAGCAAAAAATAGTAACTTAGAAGGCTACTGGACATAGTAGGTTTCTTGAAGACATGACCATGTTGCCCTCAAAGTGACTACTTTTGGACATGTTAAACACTTAAAGTGTTACTTTTAAATCTTCTGTATCCTCAAATATATTTAAAAGATATGTATTTATTTAGGTATAATTCAAGTTTGTATTTTCTTTTGTCTGATTCAGAATAGTTGATCTCTTTCTAACATGATGTATTGTGATTAATCACCCTAGAAATGAAATATATTCACAATGATTCATAGCTACAGATACAGGTGAATGCTCCTTTCTATAAACGTAGGTACAGATATGTACAATTGGTAGAAGATACTGCTCACTGAAGAGTTTCATTTCTCCTGACAACCTCTTCTCTTCTCTACAGGAGCATCAGATAAAAGCTTTAAAGGACACCTCACAATAGCGCCCCCCCAGGGAGCAGATAATACCTACTGCTGACTTTCTTTTTGTTCCCAGTTTCTACATGTTTGGGTCACAGTGCTGCAAAAAATCTCTCTCTCTGATTTTTGACCACATGCCAAAATCTATATATAACATTCACAAGATGTCATGAATATATAGAGTCTACACATAAAAACACACAAAACATTAAGAAATAGAATTAACTGGACATTTGGGAACTTTAGATGTGTACAGGAAATTGTAAATCTGAAATCAGCAGTCACTAAAAAAGACAGAGTTTATCATCAATAAGTCTGGAATCTTCAGATCCATTTCTGTGTTGTTTGGGTTATTTTGAAAAACACTGACAAACACATGCACAGACCTGGAGCCACAGGTGAAACACTGTCTTGCTCCTGGCTGTGCTGCTGTGCAGAGGAATGACAACAAGGTCCCTGTATATAAATATAAATCGGAGACACTGCTGCTGTCAGTGCACAGTTTCAGCCAGCAGAGTATGAAACCAGCTGTCTGTTCCCAGTTACCAGTCTGTGATCTGCCTCATGGCCAAAGAGACGCCTGATATTTTAATTAAAATCGCTGCCTGTTAGCCCTTCGTCACAGCAATCAGTTGCCTGACACATGATTGGCTAAGGAGATCTTAGGCGTCTGAACTATATGTTGTGTTACACTATCTATATAACACATTCCATAATTTCCTAAATTATACTCCAGGGTTTAATAAAATTCCAACTATCGATCCATACATTTTTTTTTTGTTACTTTTATAATTTTATACACGCAATCGTCACTCAACTACTTCAAGGGTTAAATTTTTTGACCATCCATGATGGAAAAACACTGTGCAGAGACACCACAGCTATTACATTAATTCATTCATTTATTCCTGCTTGAACATTCTTGTGGACGATGACCCCACTGGAAGCTATGTAGGTCGGAACTGTGCCATCAATGGCAACCTGGCTGCCCTATGTATTGGTAAATGAAACCTTGCTCACCTGAGTCGGTTGCCCAAACTGTGAGGCCACCACTACGGCTTCTATATTCTTATTATTATTATTGTGTCTTCATATACATATTTATGAGAGGCATTGAAGGGAATGAAATAGGGCAAAAAATGCTTGAATCTAAAACACCCTTGTTTGTATGTGACACAATGGTGTTTCCCATTTTTTTTTTTTTTTTTATCCGGGGACATTTATTATTATTCATAAGTCGCAAACCTTCACCACTCAAGTCACAAATTATTTATAAATCACCAACCATTATTTAACATAAATGAGTATATTTTTGCCGTTTACCAAGTGATACACTTAATAATTCTAAAGTTTTAAACAACAAAAAAAAAAGAATTACTGAATCAATTAAAATTGGCTCCTAGGGAACATGATGCAAGACAACCAGAAAAAAAAAAAAAAAAACCGGAAAAAAAAAAAATTACTGAATCAATTAAAATTGGCTCCTAGGGAACATGATGCAAGACAACCAGAAAAAAAAAAAATCGGGAAAATGTTACAAAATACCTTTTCATATCATTTTTGTTGGTTTTCTTTATAGGCTAGAATTAGCTAATTTTATCATAACAATTTAAAAGTTTATAATTAAAAAAAAAATACAATAGATATCTTAAGAAAATGATTAAAAAATTGCAAAAATTGACATAGTGTGAAAAAACTACACAATACAAGAATTCTCGTCTCAAAATGAGAGGTGACATTACTGCCAGTGAGAAGAATGTCATGATGTAATAAGAATACGTCAAGTCAATAAGATAAAACAGGAAATTACATTAACTACATTTAACCTTGGCTTAAAAATAAATTCTGTCAGTTCTGTGAATCTGATCACCTCAGGTTTTTTTTTTTTTTTCGTGCATAAATACAATATGTCTCAGTATCTGTGTGTGTGTACATCAAGCGTTGACTTGTTTATTCTACTGCTGGAATAATCACACAGAATGATTGTATAAGTGTGCGATAAAAGCAGCCCAGAGACCTTGTTTATTTATACAGACGCTACACAAGTCGGTTTTCATGGCCTTGGGAAAATGTGCCACCATATGAATGCAGAGCTTTACATTTTTTAGCCGACGGAACATACATGTGGGTCAAGGAGGTCGGCATGTTAGAAGAAAAGAGAGAAAATATTTTTTTTTTAACAATGAAGACTGAACATGCAGAGGCCAAGGTAATAAACACTCAAGACTTGGTCAATACATCCACATAAATTGTAATGTTATTTTAAGCTGATCTCACTGAGTCTGTTTTTATTGTTCAATTTGGTCTGAATGATAGTAAGCTGTAGTCTCTATAGTCTGTTTTTAAAATAATTGATTGAATCTGATAAATAAGGTTAAGTTATATATTTTTTAGGAAACTTATTTTGATGTTTCACCCTAAAGAAATTAAAGAGAACTCTGGGAACAAACGATTTTAGTACATGTTCTCTTAAGCATTCCAAGGTTTTCATCAAGTGTCAGTCCGTTTTAATAACGTTATTGCTTTTTCTATTACTGTCTGTCATTCATATTGAATTTTATTTTTTTTAAAAACTCATGCTCTCGTAACAAGATTTTCAAACACATTCTGAGGAGAATAGATTAGGTAACTGTAGTTTAGGAGAATAATTTAACATCCATGACTCAATTTTTTTTTACTTTTTACTTTTTTGGGTGTGGTAACTACCATATTTTACAACTAGAAGGTCCCTGACTCAAATCTCAGCTGTAACTGGCCCCTGTATATACATTTAACATTCGTTCATCTTTATCCTCCTATTTGTTGCCGGTCAAAGGGGCCAGCAGGCTCCAAGACTGCCACCCAAATCACCATACTGTGAGCCTTCCTGTGGGTGGTGAGTCCACTCGAAGTTATGTGGGTCATAAATGGCAACCCGGCAGCTGGTGGATTCTAACCTGAAGTCTTGCGGACCCAAGTATGCTTCTCTAACCCACTGCTAACCTATGTTTAATATCAAAAGTAAAATATCTTATATATATCAGCCTGGTGGTGGTTGAATGTCAAACAGCATTTTCAACATAAGAGTCCAAGACTCATTTTACCACAATTATCTGCATAAAGCAATCAAGGACTCAGGGAAATGGGGCTCACTTCAGTGAACATCAGTCAGTAGTCTCTCCGATTTTCCACGGGTGAGAAACAATTTGCGAGGAAGGGAACAAACACTCATTCTGAGCAAAGACTACTCTGAATTCAAGGACAAAGAACAAATAAACCTGAAAAAAAAAAAAAACTTTAAAATGCTTGCAACCCATTCCATATAAACAGACATTTTGTGTTAAGAAACATCCAAACCAACTCTCAATACTAATTCTTCTGCTACACTATAAAGAAATAAGTCTCTTCTTACGTCTCAAATTCTTACGAAAAAATGGAAAGACGTGAGCGGTTCAGACAGCGGATCCTGACGCCAGTTGTGTGCCATGGTCAGATAGAACAAACGCAGAACAAATAAAATCAGCATATTCCTATTGATATGCATTGGATGTTTTCCCACTGTTCTGATAGAGATGCCTCTCCAAACAGAGGTTTGGAGATAACGGACAGGCCCGGCTGTGTTTGCCATGTGGAGGAACAGCAGCTAGGGACAGCGGGTCACCGGGCTGATATGAAACTTGACAGGTCTTGTTCGTGCCGTTGCCTTGACTGTCCAAGACAAGGAAAAAGGAATAAGAGAGAGTGATGGAGAGGAAGAGGAAGAGAGGGAGGTAAGATGGGAGGGAGGGAGGGAGAAAGAGAGGAGACGTTGGCACGTGTTAACTGCTAATAGACTGTTATTGGTGTGTGTGTGCGTGCGTGTGTGTGTGGGTGGGCAGACCTGTGTACTTGCATCGCAGAACAATGGGGACTTGGTCCAGGACTGATGAGATGCTTCAGGGATAATGCCAGCCGTGGAGTTGATATGTGATTTGGGAGAAGGCTTTATGCAATTTTTTACTCATTATTCTTAATCACATACTTCAGCGTTTTCTTCACACTCTCCTTCCTCTAGCCACCACTATAGCACCTCCCCTCCTATCCTCCCCCTCCGCTCCCATTCTTTCTGCCAGCTTCTCATATCCTCAGTCTGGAGGCTGACAGTGACAAATAGAGGAACACCAGCGCAGTATCTCCACGCGACTGGAGGGACAAATTATTACAGGTTATTTTTCCTCCTCTTCTGAAAAGCCATGGTTATTCATGTGAGACTGTAAAATATATGAAAGCCTTCATTCCGAGATGCTTTATGTCACTTTACGGATAACAGATTGTGAGCTTAGATCCATGTCGGGGGGGAGAATTTCCACACGATTACATCCACATATTATCTCTTTAATAAAGAGTTCGTTGAAGGGCCTATAACTAAACATTGGATTCTCCTTTTATAAAACTAGTAATAATGTTCATCTGATTTCTCAAATGTTGTTACTTGGTGAAGTTAAATATTCTGCCCTAAGGGTCGTATTTTACTCTTCCATTTGCCTGCCACACTTTAAGTATTAAAACTTTATGGAGATTGTTAAAACGTATTGGTGTGTTGTTATTTGTGTTGTAAAATATAACGCCAAAATAACCTCACAATTTTAGCGTTTTATCTCCTAACTAAAACTAAAAACAACTATTGAGTATTCAAAGTAAAACTTGGTGAAAAAAAAACTTTAAATGTTTTTACGTATGCTATAAGAATAGTAAACATTTTGATCAAGGTCTGTTTCAAGCATACGTGAAAACAAATATAGCAAGTACAATTAACTGTTATTTAACCACTGTAGTATTTTTTGTATTTATTTTTATAACTTTTTTATTGGAATTAAATTTCACAAACATCAAGAAAAATATAAATAATATTGTCTTCCATATCTCAATTTTTACTCGCAACTGAATCCATACCACAAAGGGGAAAATCTTTTTTTTTTTTTTTGCAATTAAAATAAGTAAGCCTGAGCTCAAAATAATAATAAAAAATAATAAAAAAAAGCCTTCTTTTTTCCTTCAGGTGAAGTGTTATTTTGTTTTAATTAAAAAATAAATAAATAAATAAAGCACTGAGCTTCAGTCTGAAAACAAGAGTCTAGTGGTTTTTATGCAGCATTTACCAGGCTAGTTTTTATCTGTGAATCCATATAATAAAAGTCACAAATCTTTACTTATCACTCACCAATTTGAACCTTAATGAGGAGATTTTATTGCTGACTGATTGATTACTGAACATTAAGTATTACTCAAGTTTTAAACAACAAAAGGCATTGATTCAACCAGCAAAAACAACCGTGAACTCAAGAAAAGTCTCTAAGGACCCATATGAGGATCACGATCTGCGGTGACATATCAATAAACACGAATCATTTGGGGTAAAACGGTAATAAACAGGGACAATTGTAAATATCCCAATTTGGTCGAGGATGGAGGAAGAACAGCTGGGGTCTGTCAGGAAAAACTCATTCAGGAGGATGCAGCTGTTTGTGTTCTGATGATGAGTAGAGGCACAACAGCCAATCATTTGTTATTGTAAAAAAAATTACTAGGGTTGTCCGATATTAACATTTACCAATACCGATATTATCCGATATTGCCCAAACACTTCATTCCTGATACCGATATGAACCGATACTGATATATGCAGGTGATTTCCCCCTGAATTAGTTGGATACCAGACTAAAGGCATTCTATAAATAACTGTGTACAACACAAACACACAGTCCTATGATTCTATAAATGGGCACAGATAGAAACAGCTGCAGTATAAGAGTGAAAAGAGAAAAAAAAATTTTCAGCATCGTCACAATGTAAACGACTCTTCTCGTTGATGACATGAAAGACGTCACTGAACGGCATTTCACTGGCAAATGTATGAGTCATGACATAGCCTGGCTAGAGAAACTCCAAACGTTTAGTAAAAACATTTCAATGGCCTCATTTCACTGAGGCCATTGTTGTTTTTCTTCGCTGCCACAAAAAAACTTCAGATCACAGAGTAGGTCTCTGAGTACTGACTCAGTACCCCATGAGGAAGTCCAGCCAATTTGCCGAGACTGCGCTTTGTAGCATCGGATTTCGGTAATCGGTGAAAAAAACAACACAGATATCCTCCGATATTAAAAAAAGGTTGGTGATATCAGCCTGATAGTATCGGTGGATCGGTGGCCATCCCTAAAAATGACCTTTGACCTAGTGTCTGTCAGGTTCTTTTCACTGGGCAACAATCTGTTGACTTAGAAAGTCAAGAAAACTGGATCTTCTTTATGCCCACACTGTAGAAAAGATCAAACTGAGACGATATTTAGTGTTATTTCCTTGGTAGGCTGGTTTAGTTCTGCATTCTAATATATTTGTTGATCTCGCAGTGAAATGGTTAGAAATGACAGATAAAAAAGAGGTATCTGTGTATTTGCCACAAACAAATAAATAAGGCAATAAAACATGGAGGTATTGTGCACAGAGAAGAAGCGTCGCTTGAAGATCTTTCATTTTGCTCATGCTGCAGAGGAGCAGGTGATAACAAGGAACTCCAAGCACTTTAACAGTCAACAGAACTAAACCCTGCATGACGACAGGAGTAACAAATACTAACTGATGTCACATCCCATTTTCCCCTCAGTTATCAAGTCTCTGGAGCTGTTTACAAGCAGTAGTCAGTTTGGTGAAAACACTATTTTTAAGATCTTTTTTATTCAGTTATTCACAAAACACTCGGCCCACTGGAGCCATCAGGGGAAGAGGACACGTCTGTATTCCTAGGTGTAGGCCCCATCAGGGAAATAACTCATAAACATGTCATCTCTTCAGGGAAAGCAGCGAGCAGCTGAGATGCCAGTCCCGACAGGGAAGTAGTGGACTGCATAATTTCCATCGCTGCAACTGACACCTTTTCCATATGTAGGCACTAGACTGGGCTTAAATGTGATGGCTATGCATCATTATGCCTTGGAAATGGAGGGTGCAACAGTGCAGTAGCAGTCGACGGGCTGACATCTGACAGTTGGCCTTGTTTTACATTAGTCACATCAATTCGAATCCGCCTCTCAGTAGAGTTGGAGATCAAGTGCTGGAGACTTCCAGTGACCCCGGGAAAATAATTCATGAGTCAAACATTACTTTTCTTTCTAAGTCGACATTCTCTGGAACTGCATTTGGCCTTGATGGAGCAAATGTACTTGTTAAAAAAAAAGAAATCCTATTAAAATTGTTATTTTACACACACATTCTTCTGTTGTTTTATAGAAATAGGTGTACATTTGTGTTCATATACACATATATACATAGATATGATTATGTTATTTTGCATGCTATCGTGGTGATGTGTACCTTCAATATAGTTTGTGAGTTAAACACCTTTTTACTAAAGCAAAGGTCACTAGATGGCAGCAATGCAGCTTATTTATTTATTCTCACACTAACATTAATAAATAAATAAACATTGCCAAGTGTTTATTGTATCGGTTTATATCAGAGTCCAAAATAACTGTTACTGATTTTACACATTATTGGCATATCTGATGTAGGCAAAAAGGTAATATCCGACAACCTTGCTCAGGAATAAAATACAAGGGCGACATACAATTGCCAACCACTCCATGAATGTGTTGCATTTAGTTGTTGATGATTAGAGTAAAAAAATAAACAAATAAATAAAAGAATAAATGCTTAGAAATTAATTTATTTTTGGCTTTATAAATATATTAATTATTTCCCTTAGTAAATTTTCCTTTTAAACTTACTTGAGAAATAAATTGCCGAGTTAGAAGTGTGTTCTCTACCATTTCTAGGTTGTATTTCTGTTTAGGTGTTAAAATTAAAGACAATAAAAGAACTGCAAACCAGTGTTACCAAAAAAAATAGGATTAAATAAGTGTTGATGACTGGTGAGCTTCAGTGGAAAGTGCGAGTGTTAAAGTGACTACAGCTACACATCATTTCTATTAAGGTTAATTAGATGTTCTTTTTCAGCAGAATCATTTTGTTGGCAAACACTTCAGTAAAATACGCAAACAACTTATCAAGAGACAATAAGGTTCATTAAATTACTGATACCTCATACAAAGTGACATTAAAAAGTCGAAGAACCAACGGTGGCAATTATTCAAAGGAAGTTTAAAACCAGTAGAAAAGATAATAAAAAAAAAATAAAGATTTATAAAAGTTAGAAATAAAATAAAACGACATTAGGAGTAATCTGTTCCCTTAACATAACCAACATAAAAACACTTTAAATGCTCTGCTTTATAGTTTCTCACTTGTTGTTTTATTCAGATCAACTTTCTTGATCCCTTTTCTTTTCCAACCATTGCTGCTGTTTTCCCACAACTCTCTCACCTCTACATCCCTGCACTAAACCATGGTTACAAATGTCGAATGGACCGAGTTAAATGCAGAGTGCTGTAAGGATGGGCTCAGAAATGGCTATTTTACCACCTCTAAATATCTATAATATCTGCCTTCTCGCTCGTCTCCCTTTCCTTAATACCAAACTGACTTTCTCACTGCTATCATTTTAGAGGTGACGCTACAACAATGTGACAATTCAATAATCGAGAATTTTCACCAGATGCATAATGCAGTATTCCGTCTTGATATATGAGATATTTGAATTTTCAGTGAGTTAAAATCCATACAACAATCTCTGTAGCTGTAACAGAACCTCGCAATCCTTCCCTCCTATTGGTATCAATTCACTGAAAGTCAATACATGTTGTGACCATTAGAATGGAAAAAAATATATATATTTCATGGAAATAAGGCCACCTCACTGCATATATACATACACATATACACACACATATACACTTAAATTTATACATTATATATATATACATATACATAAATAAAACCATGCAAAATGGCCAGAAATCAGCTCTGAAATTAATCTTAGTAATGAGCCTTTTTGTTGTTATTATATTTGTCCAGATTAATGTAGATTAAGTGGAAGCAGACTTTTAAATGGACAAGAAATTAAAGAGTGGTCTAATATTTTTTTTCCATGACTGTATATCTTAATGCAATGAGGACATCAATATAATCAATCAATTGTGCTTTTTTATATGTATTTTAGCAAAATTTTATACATATAAATATATATATATATATGCATATATATACATACATATACATACACACATACATACATACATACACATATATACTGTATATATACATATATACATATTACACATACATACACACATACATACATACGTA
>JAFBJS010013712.1:14273-24766 GCA_016785265.1 Paraplagusia blochii
CTATTAATTTGCACACCCCTAATATCTATATATCTATATATATATATATAGATATATATATATATATTTTTTGCTTTTAAGTAACCTGATTGTAGATTTCATTGTCGAAATTGATCAAACGCTGCTTCATTCTGCATTAATTACTGCTGAGCTAATGCACTGGCCCATCACTCTGCTCATAAACCAGTAAACAGTGGGGGCTAAGGAATCCATCCTTCAGGCTCACGCGTGATTATGTAAAAACACTGTTAATCATCCGGCCCTATGTTCCATCAAATGTACTTTTCTTTCCCCCGTTTGCTTACGGTTTTACTGCCAGAAGGATGTTTTATTTATTAGGTTTGTCATCATTTTTTTTTATCTAAAACCACCCGCTCATGCATGCCATATGAGCGTCGAAATTAGCATCTCATTAGTTGCAATAATTAGGCCAATGAGGGCCAGATGTTGAGCGTGTGATATACGTCTAGGTAAATCACTGGACCCAGCCTTTTATTATGATCAATTAATTCTATACAATAAAGTTTTACTGTGGGCGGGAATTGATGTGCTATGACAAGTGACATGGCAGACAGACATTAACAACTTCACCCTCATAGTTGACTCTCTGTGCCAGTGTGTACGTGGTGTTAAATGAGAGCAGCACTAATGAAGTCTTATGTCAGCGCTCTTAATCTAATTGTACATGTCACAGAGAAGAGAAAAACAAAGTCTTTTAAACCCTTTGACACATGCAGTGTCATGGCGGCGCTCATGGCTGCCGGCTGAGGGGATAAAGATTGCGCAATGAGACATTTCAATCACCGCAAATTAGTGTATTCTTGGAAACAACAGCCATACGTTAAAGTGGAGTAATTTCAGGCACGAAACACAATGGAGGGAACAAATAACTTCTGAGACGAGGGTGAAAATGTCTTCATGAGGGTAGATGGACAATTCTTCATCCAGCACTCCCCGTCACTGTCATCTGCACCAGAGCTGGCAGCAGCAACAAGACTGTACAGTAATAACACTGGTATATGTTTAGCGAATAAGTGGATTATTGATATAATAATTGGAATAATTTGAGTGTTAATTTGTTATTAAGGAACAAAATATATCAGAAATATAACACAGTGTGCAGCAGTGGTGGCCTCTTGGTTAAGGCAGCTCTGCAGGGCTTCAGGTTTCGACTTAACCAGCTGACATCCAGGTTGCCATTAAGGTGCTCTGATAATAGCAGCGTCCTGACCCACATAACTTCCCGTGGGCTCACCACCCACAGGAACGCTCACATTATGGTGCCATGTGATTTGAGTGGCAGTTTTTAAGATTGATGTCTAAGCAACCTTGTAATGGATAAGAGAATAATAATGATCAATAAATAATAAATTGTAGAAGATGTATGGGAGATAAATGCAAAAGGTGAAAAATGCAGTGTACATTATATGCACTATATGTCAGTACAGACCAAAGTGAGTAAGTAGAGGACAGACAAGCTGTAACATGAAATATTGTGTCAGCCTATAAGGAACAGAAGAGCAAGTCAGTGTTTTTTCAATGTGTTTAAAGTAAACAAAGCTACCACCTATATCTTTTAGATTAGTTTTTGCTAAATACTACTGCTTTTCGGGGTTAGAAAATGTTGATATGAAAAACATAGTGCAAAAGGAGAACTGTAAAATAGCAAGGACTTACTGAACTGTGTCCACAAAGGTAATTAATTAGGTAGACACACCAGAGACCCTGACACCATTTATTTTGTATACTACTCTATGTCCTTTTTTATACGGCCTGTAGAAGCAGGAAAAGTAAAGGGTTAGGCTTGAACCTTACATGGACGGCTCTGATCAGTAAATAAAGAGTGAAGTTAGGATTTTGGATCTCTTCACTTTTGAAGGATCCAGGTTGGATACCACCCAGTCCCCAGATACCAAGTTTTGGTTGCACCAGGAAGGGCAATCATAGAATTCTGCCAAATCAATGTCTCCATGACACCTGCTGTGACCAGCACCAATCAAACAAGGACAGGCAGAATTGGATTCTTTCCTTCTTAGTCCAGAGTATTTTCAGTTCTGGTTTTCATTCATTTTTTTCTCTTACCACTTTAGAAGTTCCAAGGGTCAATCACAAAGATTTTGATCGTTGTATATAATCACACCAGTGTATTTATCCCCCACAAAAAAAAACAGAAGTGACCTGAAGTCATTTAGAAAACATTAAAACTTTATTATAAGTTGTCTCAGCTCATCCATTAAGACAGACGCATGTAGCATATTCTGAAGCTAAAGTTGACAGATGAGGATTAAATGAAGTGTGTCAGATGCAGTTACGCTGATCCCATTCTAAATGCATTTCCCTGATAGGATTTATTTCTGTAATATATCACATCGTACTGCTTTGCTTTTCATTTGGTCGTGTTACATCCAATATAATGTGCCTGCTGACAACGGCGTCCCAAGTCAGTAAAATTAATGACTGGGCTGATGTTGGACTTGAATTTGATTAGCAACAACATTAGTGCATCTTCCCTCAATGGCTGCACTTTGTCCTCCTTGAGGGCCGCAGTTCTGCAGTGACAATAATGACATTATTTGGCTATTACAGTTTTATTAAACCATTTGTTCCTAAAAAGATATTGTGTCCTTTAACAATCTGCTGCCTCCACTGAGTTTAACGTCATCACGTGAGCCAAACATCAAGACTAACTGTGCCTCCACCGCAGCGCGGTCGCGCAGAGTTACGGAAACTAAATTTTGATTTACATCGCACATTATTTTTGACAAGCATCAAATTTAATGCTATTATCTCTGTGCTAAGTGCTCCATTTTAAGGCTTCAGTCCTCCGATTATGTAATAGAAATGTAAATTCTGATTATTACCACTAACATTTCCAGCTGCAGTAACGTTTGCCAATATCCACCATCCTCCGGAGGCGGGATATTGTTTTCTTTTTTTTTTTTGCTGCATGCGCTGAAAATGCACTCACCAAATTATTCAAAAAAAAAGAGGGAGATTTTAAAGGTCACACCGTGCATATCACCTTTTCAAACGCTGACATTCACCTGATATTATTCTCAAGAAACAAACTTTCTCTCTGCTGAACCACAGCAGCTAAACCTCATATACCACCCAAACACCCAGCTGCTTCAGACCGTATGTGGACGACAGTCAGGGATGGTGAGAATAATAAATATCCTCATCAAAAGAAAATGTCAATTAGGAGCAGACTGAGTGGCTCTGCTGGTGGTCCTGCTGCCACGATAGAGATCTGACATTAATAAAGCATTTTCATCTCCGGAAAGACAAGCCATTGATTTTAAGAAAAAAAAAATGGAAAAAATGGGAACAATGAATTATTTAAACAAAAACTGAAAAAGTAATGAAGTACAACAAAAGAAAAAAAAAAGGTATATGACTGTATTATATTAGAGTCCAGTGCCTGCCGGGCATCTAATGTTTCTCATCCATCAGCCCCTGCTCCTGTGTCTGGCTGCTCTACACGTAACCAAAGAACATTAATAGATACTTAGAAACATTAAATGAGACCCAGGGTCACTGCGTCTGTGTGCTGACGAGAAAAGAAAAAAAAAACAGATTTTAAAGTTAGACGATCTTTAATTAGTTTTCTGAGCTGTTTCTCGTTGCACCATGTTGGTGTGTTAAAAGGGAAACAATTAAATCAAATATACTTTATTGTGCCTCTAGGGAATCTTTTAATGAACCTTTTGTGAGCAGGAAAGAGTTTAACACGCCCTGATTAGGGACAGACACACAGTTGAAGACACAAAGACTCAGCCTGGATGGACACGGCACGTGTGGCAGGCTTCACTAGATTAACATTGGAAGACAAATCGTAGGTTGGTAAGAAGTAAAAGCCCCAGGAAGTGTTTAGCCGGCCTGAGATCATAATGATCAAAGTAAAATGTTTGTTGACTCAAATCAATAACATCAGGGTGCCTGGAAATTGCTATTAAAGATCTCCATTGATTTGGCGGCAGTAGTCCGGCGACTGAATCACTGCTCTTCCACAACAACACTGAATGTTTCCGCGGTCGGTCAATGCCTTCACAGGGATTACTATGGATGTTGCTGAAACCAGTTCAATCTGCAACAAATTGAGTTCTTTTGAGTAACATTTGTGCAGTAGAAAACAATATAGTGGCTTTAACAGTCTTTGCTTTATGACGTCCTTCGCGTTTCCATCATTGCCTCAGCATTAAAAATGGCACAGATCAAGACGTCACCGTGATGCACACATGATAAATGAAAGCGCTGTCAGTGTATTTTTAACGTTCACAAGTGTGTTTCATTATTGTTGTTTTGATATGGATGTAAAATTGTAATGGAAAATTATTGGACAAAAAGGAGCTTTTAAACGAAGAAAAACACGGGGGGATTGGTGGTTAAGAAACTGCAGGGTTCCAGGTTCAAATCCACCAGCTGCCAAGTGGGTACACTCAGCTTGGCACAGTCCCTGCACACTCAAAGCGGCCCACTCTTCCCTTTTGGTCAATGCAGAGGTCACATTTCAATGTGTGCAGTGGTGTATGTCAGAATAAAGAGGAATTTGCTTTTCTTCATTCCTTAAATAACAATGAGGATATATTTAAACATCTGATTAATAAGAATTATGATCTTATATAATAATAATGATCCAATAGACTATCAACCCGCAGGAAGGTGCCATGCGGTATGATTTGTGTGGCAGTCGTGAAGAATGCTGCCTCTGCGCCCTGTAAGGGATAAGCGGATGAAAATGGATTGAAGGATGGATTACAATAATAATATTCCAGAAGGTGGGTCTAGTACAGGTCAGTGTGATTTGTGTGGCAGTCGTGGTGACGACAGCCCCCAGAAAAGTGGACCAGGATGGATGAAAATAATAATAATAATAATAATAATAATAATAAACCTGACTGATAAAGGGGATTATACATTATCCTAGTGTCTTTGGTTATAGTACGTCTCCTAAAACCGCTGATCCGTGTGATAATCTGATGAACAACAGTGTGAATAATTCCTATACGTCTGTGTTTAATTTCAAACTCTACATACCGTTTCTAAATCAGTCAGTGGCACTCTCTCTGTTTCTCTTGTGTTGCCAAACGCTGGGGAGAAAATTGGTGAAGTTTTCAAGAAGTGTTCTCATCACTCGTGGAAACTTTTCCTCTGCAGGGTATCGTATCTCAGTAAATCCCTGGAGTTAATGACCGCTGTGCCACAGAGGGCGGCTGTGTTTTCTACCAGATGTTAGATTTTTGGAATTCCCCAGATTCTAATGTTCACCAAAACAGACTTTTTTTTTTTTTTTTTCCAGCTCCGGTCCCAGACAACATGTATCTCATTAGCTGTGGTCACTGATGGAGTGTGACAGATATGAAACCTGACACATGCTGCAGACCTCCACCACAGTTTCCATTTCCCCCTCGTTCTTACTTGAAAAATGACTTTCTGCATTTGTGATTAATTTTCCTCTTTGTGCCACTGCTTTAGAAAAACCCTGTTTTTGTTATTCTACACATTGGTCACGGCCTGGACTTTTTGTTCTATTTAAACTTGATTCGTGGAAATCTGACACAGATGAGTGACTCTAAAATTAGGGATGAATAGCAACAAAAAGAAACCCTGCTTTGCCTTTGTTTTGATTCTTAAACAGAGGCTTGAAGCCAAAATCTGGGTCTCAGATTTGGACTGAAATGTCTTTCTTTTTGGAACTTGACATCAATTAAATGTCAACATTTGTAGGATGTAGGATTGACATGTTGTGTTACACTGTTATGCATCCTGGTTGTACTCCAAGCTGCAATGTAAGTTCGGTAAAAATCTCTGTTTATGATTTCAGAAAGAGGACAAACCCTGGCCCGGGGGCCAAATCTAGCATTTAGTGAAGTATATTTGGCCTGTGAGATCATATGAATAAGAACTTAAATTGTCCCACCAGTATAGAGCAGCTATATACTGGCAAGATTCCTAGATATATCTTATATTGTTGAGCTACTTTATAAAAGTCTTTTTGACTCGTCCCTTTTTAGGGGTTGCCACGGCGAATCAATTTTTCCTTTCTCACCCTGTACTCTATATCTTCTGCTCTGACTCCTACTACCGTCATGTCCTCCCTCACTGCATCCATCGATCTCCTCTTCTGACTGGTATTTTAAAACTATTTCTATTTTGCCAGAGAAATAAGAAAAGGAATTGTGTTACCCGTAGTTTTCCAATACACAGTGAGCAGATATTTGAGCCAGTGGATGAGACCTGTAACCAGTAAAACTACTGCTGTACTTGTTGCAAGACAAAACTGATTCTCACATTATGGACACACACACTGGACGGTGTCACATATGCTCATGGACATGCACGCTATGAGACAGTAAGACCGCAGCCAACTGGCCCTTGAGTGCCACTAAGAATGGGCCACAGAGTAGGACCTACTTTATCTGCTTTCCCTATGCCTTTGCCCCCTCAGCTCTGACAGCTGCTTCCTAACGAAGCCCACTCTCTTCCAAACAGACCCAGCAGTAATGAGGCTCTGGCCAGAACTGCAGGCAACCAGGGAGCAATGTTAACAGCTCAGAGCTGACCTCCTAAACATGCTGGCTTCCTATCATTCACTGAGAGCGCAAAAAGCTGCACCTTATTGTTTTGGTGAAGAGCAGTACCTCGCTTCGGGGAATTGCCCCATGTCCAGTACTCACACTGAGCTGAAATGGGCTTCATGTGCATAGTGCATAACAAAAAAAAAGTGCACACACTAGCAGTAGCACATATGCAAACTGGCAAACACACAAGTCAGGCAAAAATGCGAGTGATAAATCTATGTCACCCCGAAAGAATTTTAACAGCAGTGAGTCAGAGTTTTTTGTTGTTTTTTTTTTATTTTTTTTTCCACAGTTTTAAATAAATGCTTGCCTTGGCAAAAATGCCGGTAGGATTAAATCATATTGCACTGATCACAGAGCAGCTGATACATTTATATTTGTCAGAAGATGCAGGAGCAAAGATGCCACGTTCAATTTTTCTCCCTGAGCTTAAATGCATCATCATTGGCCTCATTTTTAAGGTGAACCATCTTTCTAATGTAGCTTTAACTGGAGGTAATGCCGCGAAGACCAGTCTGCATTCTACAGCCTTAACAAACACCAAACATTAATCACAGAGGATTAGCTTTGCAATCATTAAAATGGAGTCTCTGTAATGAATCTGTAGGTAAACTAATCCTTACCAGGATACAGACACCAGGAACAAGAAGCAGAACCCCAGATGCAAAACAACAGGGAGAAAAAAAAAATAAGAAAAAGAATTTTGACCCAAGGCTGTGGTGAAATTAATTTCTCAGCCAGACTTTTACCCGTTTCTATGGAATTAATTGACACATTCAGTAAAAGACAACATGGAATCACTAATGTACAAGGCAGTATCTACCCACAACAAAGACGCAGCTGCTGAAGTTTTCTTCAGTGTCTATCGTTAAAAAAAGTAACAAAACAAAGGTTTTGCCCATTAAATTGTCACATTTTACAAGCAGGAAAACAACACAGCTCAAGTTATTATTTTTTTTTCAATTATTTTTCGTTCCAGCAACAGCTGCAAACAGCTAAACAACGAAGCCCCGAGCACTTTATCTGCAGACAAAAGAAATATCTAATATGTCCACAACCACATTTCTAGTTCAGTGCAAACTTTACCAACATATAAAAGACACCAGTGGTCAGAGCAGACCACGACACATGGTTACTCTGAGTCAGTTCTCCATCGCCATAACACAGCCAGGATTGAAGATGATAAATCTGATTCACTCACCTCTGATGAAGAGGAAACGAGAAAGATGTTGCTTGATCTGCCAGTCTCTTTAGTTTAAAGCCTATGGGGTCAGAAAAGAGAAAAGTTTATTCAGACAAAAACTTAAGACCAAAAATTTTGGTTTCAAAGACAGAATATACAATTTCACATATGTTTGATTTTGAAAATATGGCATCTTCTTTCAATATCCAAAATCTTATTAATTCAACATTTTAATAGTTGTTGTAATAGCTCCATGATTTATCTTCCCAAATCTTTAAATCCTCAGGAAACAGAATTCTACATAAGTGCAATATTAGGTTTGCTTTTCTAGGCAAAAAAGATTTTTTTTAATTTGTTTTTGATAGGTTTTAATGGCACACTCCCTAAAAAAGTCCATAACATATTGCAATAACAAAAAAAAAAATAAAATAAAAAGCAGAGAGCAGGTGCTGAATTCCTATTGAAATAAAAGTCAGATTACCTGGATGTCCTGAGAGGGTTGTCAAAATGTTTCACAGTTAATTTAAAAATAATGAATAATAAAAAAAAATTATATATCTTCATATGCTTATCAACTACTGGGTCACAGCAGCAGGGATATCAATGCCAGCTACTGCAATCACACTGCACCATTCTGTGAGCCTTCCTGTGGGTGGTGAGCCCACTGGACATTATGTGTGAGGTGGGATGGTGCTATGATCAGAGCACCACAGCGGCAACTTGGCAGCTGGTGGACTTGAACCTGAACTCTTGCAGACCCAGGGAGGATGACTCCCTCACCATGAGGTCACAGCAAGTTTAGGAAAACCTAAAAGCACTGGAATAACACACCAAGTGATAAATATATTTATATTAATCCAAGACACTGTAATGAAAATACTGCAAAGAACACAAGTGTCTCCAGAGCAGAAGAGAAACCGTCCACACCTCTGGTCTCTGTAAGTGAAGTTCTATCCCACTTGGATGTTGTTTCTGTCTGACCCTCGGCCATTTTCCTCAAACTGCCTCTACTTCCGATTAACAATGATTAGAGGTCTGGCTGGCTGCTTCCTGTGAGGAACATTAAGACTTCTGTCGGTGCAGATGGCAACACGAACTCTAGGAAGATTACAGCACTTAATACAGTTGTCTCCGATGTAAGTCAAACAGTGTTGAGACCACTTGAATAAGTGATAAATCCCACCGGAATGTTCCAACAGCAGATGTGACAGGTTGAATTATTCCCAATTTACCCAGAAGCTTTGCAGGATTCCTGAAACATACGGAGTGGAACATGTCCGTTTTAGCCCATAAACGTTCGGGGAGAAGGGACCGACCTCCAATATTGGGATAACATTATAAAGATGTTCTGTGTTTCTATTACTCCGTATACCTCAGAAACCTTGCAGTGATCTGTTGTTAGCTACGATAATTCAATTACTAAAAGTGTCTTTGCGTTTTAGGAGACTTTTGTCGAGATCCACAGAGATACTGTACTGATCTGATTATCTCCTGGATCGGCTGCAGCTGAGCCCCACAGTGGAATATCTTAAAGTCTTCATTGTCTTCTTTTGTCCCTGAAATCATTTTAAAATATGTCTAAATATGGAACATAATTAAATCTGTGCCACATGCTGTAAGTCGCCCCGAGCTGCACGTACCTGAGAGAGCATAATATATACCAGAGATCTGGGACATTGTGAATTTGATGGCTGTGATGTTTGGTCAAACTCTGTGCGGTTGAAGAGGGCGACTCTATTTTGGTTCCGGTGAGGTCTAATATACCGTGTTAGTGGAGATAGTTTCAGAGATGGAGGAAAATTGGAGTGGTTGGAATCAAAGTACAATAAAATATCCATACATTCTGCTTCCGATGTCCAAATTTATCCCCGGAGAAGAAAAGCAGTCAGCGGGCACTAAACCTTGTTGTAGAAAAAAAGGATCGCCCTCCTGTAAAATGAGCACAATTGTGTCTTATATGCAAGTGGCTTATTACGACACAGAGGTCTATTTTATTATCAGGCAAAAACCCGTGGACCGGTAGCATTTCCAGATGTGCTCCGATGGTTCGGATCACATCGACTACATCTACTGCCGTGGATGTTCACTTTAGGAGACTTGTTCAGTAATGGCTTGGACTAACAAGGTGGTCAAGTGATACTTGGCAGAGTTCCTTCTGTGGCTTCATTTAACAATAAAAGAATTGTGCTGCTCTATCCTTTAATCCTTTAACACACTGCTCTGTCTTGTCATATATCCAATGAGTTGCTGAAGAGTTCACATGGTGCCTTCGCTTGTTTACTGTATTAAAACATGTCTTTCTTAAATTAACTGCGACAATTTCAGTAAAAAAAAAAAATAATAAATATTGTTCAAAAAACACATTTAACGTTGATGGATCTTTATATTTAATGTTATATCATATATTTTATGTCAAACATCATGAGTCCAGTGGTAATCAAAGATGCAACCTATGAAAATAGGATCATAAATAATGTTCCTATTTTATTTTTTTAACTGTGATGCTCTACAATACATTCTTGGTCCGTCATTCTGCTTCTAAAAGAGAAATAGAAAGTGGAGGACTGGGGCAGGGAGAAGCAAAGTATATTTTTTTCAGGGGCGACAGCGAGTCAACAATTTCCATCTCACCCTGTCCTATGTGTCCCCAACTTTAACTACATGTCCTCTCTCACTGCTCTCTAGGATCATTCTTCTACCAATGTATCCACTGTCCCTCCTCTGAACAT